>UZAN01043473.1:5013-21786 GCA_900618425.1 Echinostoma caproni
CCGTCAGGTTGAATTGCATCGTGCTGAGTGGTTACTCATCCGTAGGAGTACCTAGTTTACTCATCAGTTCATCTTATAATCTGGTATAAAAGGAATTGGGAAAAGCAAATTCATAACGATATACCCAGGGTTATGCACCCTGAGCAAATTTTGTTTGATTAGCAAAACACTATCGACGTGAAAGCTAACAGAAAACGGGGTAATGCCAGACCATGTAACAACCATAAAAGCACCGGCAAAAAACCGATTCCGAGCAAAGATATAGAAGAAAATACATACCGTTATGGTTTATATTCTTCTTTGAACGTTTCAATAGTATTCCTGTGGGCCACTTTGTTCAATATGTATTACAACGCAGCGTAGATGATTATCAATGCTGAAGTTTCAACGATCAGGTTTGGAAAACATTTTTCACTTCCTAAGTTGCATGTCACGAGATCCCCAAATCAAACGGATAATGTCGTGTCATTCTTCCCTGGTGTTGTCCACACTGTCCGTATAACGGGCAGAATTCAACAGACTGTGAACTACGGGGTAATGACAGCAAAGTGCAGCACTGTTTTCTGTTTGAGTAACGAAAGTAATCAAGCGTATATCTCCAAAAAAACAAGCACACTCATTGTGGTCATACAGTCGTAAATTTTATTTGCAAACAGTGTAATAGCTGGCATGAAGTTAATCAATCTATTTCAATTGAAAAAGAGGGAATTCATAAATCTATCACAGCCTTGTTATATCTGGTAAACGCATCTCTAAACTGATTTTCCTTCTCATAATATGCTTCCAGTGGAAAGATGAGAATCAAATCAATGTAAAAAGGCTTTGGTAGCCATTCAGAATATTGGCTAAAGTGCCGTCTGTATAGCCCCCAAACACTTTTTAGTTTAGCTTCTGAATAGTCCATCAATTTAGGAATAGAAATGGATTTGAAAACTTTGTTGTAGAAGCTATTAAAGAAGATCTTTGGATTTCAACGTTATCTCCGTCCTAATGGCAAATGTTCTAACACAAATATTGAAGGGATCATTCGGTATTCACATATTTTTCAGGAATTGGAGAAATTGATAACTAAACAACACGCATTATGCATTTGAAGAATTATAACAACATACAACGCTGCTGAATACTTAACATACATCAGTAATGATCTGTCGAATTTTAATTAAAAAACATAATACCTTGATTCTCCAAAATGTGAACATGGAACCGGTAGATTCACATGATATTATAAACGTTCAATACAGTGTAACTCAGTCAACCCAATTATGGTAAATTAAATAAATAATCATTTGACAAAGTAATTTTCAATGGTCTCAAAACATTAGAGATTTCGTAGGATACGATCAAATCATCTGTAATAGATATAAATCAAGCCTTATTTTCTGAATAGTTAGGTTACTTGTATCCATTAATTAAGGCACGGTGATAAAGAAACGATGCGCTGTAATTATTTTCCCTTAGAAGCGTTTAAGGTGACTCCCAAAGACAGAAGAGGGAAACGCATTTGGGCAAAATGCATTGAGTGAGTAGAAATCGACGGCATATCGTATTTACTATCAAGTAGTAAATGTCAACCCTAGATAACACAACCTTGATTGAATGCTCAAATTCCCAGTGTGAGATCGATGAATGACGGCCAACAGAACCCTGTATAACCCTGCATCGATGAAAATGTTACAACTGAAATTATGCAATTAATAACGCAACGGAAATCAAACTGGAAGTTACACGAAAAAGCAGATCGAGATGCTGTTTGAATCACAAATCATCAAATAGGGCCATTTTACCCACAAGTAAATGAATTGCTCTGCTTGGACTAGATATATCAGTTCGCTGGAATTAAAAATGAATCTGAAACTGACAGTAAAGTTAAAACCTCGAATAAATTTCTGTTCACGAAAATGCAGAAAACAAATTGTTTGCAGATGCAATCGATGCAGTTTTCAACGGGAAGTTCCCACCACTTACATGGGGGAACCAATGCCGACTGTTGTATTTAAAACAGCAACTGTGATCGGGAGCATTGGTGGGATCTAAACACATACGTGGGCCCCGTCCCTACCATCGAATGCATGTCCACTCGAAATGGGTTAAATTATTTTAGAATAAATAATTCTAATATCCATATTTTTACCATTTTGTCCAAAAGAGTTTTCTTCTGAGTCATCGGGTTTGAGAGCAGCCCACTTGATAGCTACCTTAATCATCGGGCAGAACAAACAGAAAGTCAATCGATGGAGCAGTGCGTGTGTGTTTCAATGAACAATTGCTGAAGGCGCCAAAGGAAGCACTCAGTAAAATCACCAAAAGGAATCACTCGGAAACGATATTCCAAGGATTGCAATCTGTGATCAGTGAGTCATTCGTTGGACCAGATACATAATGTCATGGTTCAGACACAAGACCTTTTTCCATCAATCTGGGCAAGTATTTATCATTAATGACAATTAAAACGCTCGCGCCACATAATAGGAAGCACAACTGACGAATGGAAGACCTGAAACAATAAAAATTGTGACTTTACAGTACTTACAGTGTTCCGCACACCAGTTATAAGTAAATCATTGCCTACAACGTGTTTTCCATACATCTCAGACAAACAACACGTACCTCAGCCTACAACAACAGATGGTCACGCATTCGATAATCTATGATCCATACTTTCATTTACCGATTTCTGAAACAAAAATATTCAACACAAAAATAACAAATTGCTCAGTAATGTATGACTTATACCAATATTTGCATTATTGAATGTTATTTTCAATACATAATGGACATTCATTTGGTTACACCCACTTCGGTTGTGGATAACGGGGCAGTACAAATACTGATATAATATAATAAAAAACATTTTGAATCATTTGTTTCAATTGTTGTTGAGTTTCACAATTCCTTTATGCTTACAGAAAATGAACAGTACTGGACGGTTGTGATGCACTGAAATGTTTTCTGTATGATGAAATTAGGTTTCATTGTGATTTTCACTTATATTAATACTTAATGTGTTTACAATAATTTATATCTTATCTACTTCGATCCTTAAGATCAAAGGCAGACCAGTTGACCATTATTGTACACGAACTGTACATGTTAATAAATATTCCTGTTGACTTCTTGTAAAAACATTTGATAGAGATAAAGCAGTTTACAAAACGGGTTTATAGACGCATTGTGGGAAATGTTCTTTTAAAAAAGTGGTGAACCATTCATCTTGCACCTTTGGAACTACCATAGTACGTCAACAGACTTCAATGTTATCATCGCATTTGTGGTTTTATCGGACATCCTAAGTGTGAATAACTTACTTGTCTATTTGGTAACTTCATTCATTTCACCCGTAGAGAGTAAATCAGTTACAACTTAAATGGTTTCGTACAATCGCTATTCCCTTGAGTGATGTGGGTCATGTGCGGGGGGAGGTTTGAATCTGTTAAATTAACAGCAGGGTTTATCTCAGGTTGTCATAGGAATATGTTCACGTATTTCCGTTCTACCTGATTCATGTTAGAAATCCCTCAAAAATGATAAAATTATCTTGCGAAAATAACCACACAATTGGGATCCAGGCCATATTATTTTGTTTTGTTTGGGGTGAGTAAATTAATAATGAACCAGATGTAAAGCTTTACAAAATTTCAATGTTTTTCAGTCTTAGAAGATATGTTTACTGTAGTTGTTCTCTCAAAACTTTGTGCAAAGCGTCGCCTCAGCTGGAGCGTGGTGTTTACTGTTTGCTTGCTTGAGCTACTTATTTCATTAAATGTGCCCACTTACACACCACGAATTGTGATACGCAGTGAAAGCCGTAAATAACTGTTACGGACGTGCGAAATAAATTAAACATCATGTAAATTGGTGTCATGGTCCTAACCTGAAACATTAGGTAGGAGCCTGATATCAACACTGGCATCATTCGTTTTCATATGTTAGCAGGCATGAAAAAGCGGGCGAATAAACATTTTTCTCGTGGTAGTCGGATAGATCGTAAAGAATGCTTTTTAGGATTATCCAAACTGGGCGTATATACTACGTGCAAAAAATATTGTCTAATCGATCTATGTGAAACATTTCAGTGACTGCGGCCTAATAAACCCATGACTGCGTCGGAGTAATACCGCTTCCTTTTCAATTCGCTTATGTAAATGTGTTATGGTCGCGCATTGTCGAAGCGTTTAGGGACGGAGTTATAATCCGTTGCGGGCGATAAAGCACGCGTGGCACGAATACTCAAGGATCGTGCATGCCAAGGGAACGATTTTTTTCGGTCCCTGCTATTATGCCCTGAGTCCCTTACTCTGTATTCTGTTGGAAGAGGTTCCCAGTTTAAACATGAGACTCACTGAGTATATCTCTTAGACAACCATATCGGTATAAACCGTTAAACGAAGTTGTTGCAGTTGTATACACGTCACAGAACCCCTAAACAGCTATAAAAGGTTTTCGTCAGAATAACCTCATTTGCACCCAGTAGATTTGTATAACCAGCTCTTACAGAACCAGTCCATTGAAGAACGATTCAATGTTTGTAGGTGGCTTAGATTCTATTAATGAGGAAATGATGTAATGAGGCAAATGCGGTCATTGTAGCGTAAATATTTTTGCTGGGTACTAGTATATGGATGAAAATTCAAACCATTACCCGATGTTGTTTCCATATTTACACGAGCCCGCAACGAGACTTTTAGAGTGAAAAGGTTGAAATTTATTTGGTAATTGAGGTCCGCATATCCAACCTTTCCGAGTTACTCTACATAATATTTTCATTTTTCCCATTAGTGTGTTGATAAAGGGCAAAACCAATAAACACTCGGGTTATGATGATGATAGTAATGACGATGATTATGATGATGTCGTTAACCATATTAGAAGCAGTGACTGAAGTATGAGTTAATCAAACGGGTATATGTCAGTATCTCTCGATTCAATGCAGGATATTATATTTGCGTAGTCTGCATTTCGTCTCGCTTTAAGCAATTCGCGTGTTTTATGTTTGCATGCGTAAACGTGCATTAAAGTTTGGAAGTTCAAACACTGGTTTACTGGTTACAGGGATTCCGTTACACATGTGCTATATATATATATATATATATATATTCAAATATAGGCAGAACGGATGTTTTGCGTAAATGTGCGTGTGGGTAAAATCGAACGGGATGATGGAAGATGTACTCAAATATCTCACACTTTATTTATTACTACCTTGTGTTATTGGCGAAACTCGGTTTACCATTGTCAGAAGCTTTTTGCGTTTTACAGAATAACCGAAGGAATTATACCTTTTTGGTGATGGTATGAAATGCTACAAGATATTGAAACTAATCACAGGAGAAATACCAATGCGTCCAGAAAACTTTTCAGGTTAAGTATCAAGAGAAAACCGATCAAACTGTGAGAATAACGTGTATGCATGGCATTTTTCATTTGTTGCAATGTGGTCTCAATTGTCTTTCAGAACAGAAACACGTTAGCCAGGATTAAGGACACGTTGTATTCAAATCAAGCTGTTGTCACACAGACTGATCAAATTTTTCTGTGACTTAAAAAACCCTCCAATAGAATTAAGATGTTATGTGAAAAATTTATGTTAATTCTTTGCCCGAATAAATAATATTTTTTTTGTGTACGGCACCTTGATCCCAAAGGACTAGTGACTGTCTAGAAACTTACGGAATACCGAATAATTTCTATCCTTACCCATATATTGAAGTACGACATTCTTTGCGTTAACTGTGCATGGGAAATGATGCATTATATACTTGATGCATAGCAGGAAGGTTGCGATTGTTAAGTTTTATATCCGATTTGTTCTTTTATTTGCATGACTCGTGGAAAAGTTGGTCATGCAACCAAAAGCATAACTGTAATCCACAGTGGTTTATAAGCAAATACACGGTTCTCATGAGCAATTTCAAGAGAAATTCTGGTTACAAAACATAAGGTTTATCACTTATCAACTGAAGATATTTGTTGCTTCCTTAATTGAGCTTTTATTTTTCTCTCTAAAAATGTTGTCATTCACCCTTCGGATGAAATATAAACAGCTATCCTTTCTAAGCTTTGAACGTGTCGTCATTTGCTTAAAATGAGAGGAACATGTTTCCCAAATGTTTTACGCTGTGAATGGGCTTCTTTACACAATTAAGATTCTCCACGCCATTCTAATATGGCACGCTTGAACAACGCTCGATTGTACTTAATTAATAATTATCGGTGTGCATTATTAAACCCATGACTTGTTCTAAAAGGCTGTTTCTTGTGGTACTCCTTTTCATTCTGTCGGCTGTCATTTAGTTGTAATAAACCAAATTGAGTAAATGTTTTTGATAATGTTGTGTTTTCTGTTCATCTATATAATACAGAATACGAACGAGAGTCACAATGACCTTAAAAACTTATTCATTTTCACGTAACCGGTTTCCTCCTTCTAAGACAAAATTTCAGTTAGTCAATTCCCCGCATTTTCATCGTCCGTTCACTGTGCCATAGTTCTGTGATCGAACAAGGATAAAGTCACATTCCTCAGAACCCTTCGATTTTATTTACTAATTAAAATAACTTATCTATCCTGGAACACTGCAATTCTGCGTAACACTAACATTACTATTTTCCCTAACCGATTTAGGTCTTTGTCGTCTTTCAAAAATCCGAAAACTAGTATGTGACAACGATGACAAGGTTGATGTTAAAAGCAAGAGTTCTGAGCAACGACGAAACAGCTCACTTAATGGAGTAGACTAGTCAGTTTAGTGGAAGACTTGATGGAATTAGTTGCGACAGAGCCACTCAAACAAATGACAATCATTCACAAAAGTTTTCGCATGATTTCATTTTGTCCATTTTTTTGTTTCCCGCTAATTTATATCCCCTGTTTTGTTTTCAATAAACGCCCACCTTCAGGTCGATTGGACAGAGTTAAAAACTATCTATCAATGAGGCGTGTGCCATATCCGCTGACGGAAAAAGTTATCGATTGGTTTGACTATTTATGGTACACAAACAAAATCACCGATGAGGAGAATGTTCTGACCAGTCTACCAGACAAATTAAAAGCCGAGATAGCTATCCAAATGCATTTGGACACATTGAAACGAGTAGAGATATTTCAGAACACGGAGGAAGGTTTCTTGTCCGAATTGGTGCTTCGATTGCGTATGGTTCTCTTCGCTCCCGGCGATTATGTTTGCCGAAAAGGTAAGATTACTCTGGTTTTGTAAGCGTTTATCTATACGTGTTTCGTCGATAGTAAACTAGAGTAATTACCGAACTAGCCTACAAATCCATATTGTATTGAACCATATGAACAAATGACTGCATATTTGGTCAGAATAAGCATCTAATTCCAAGTGGTAGAGACAGACCCAAAGCTAGAAAGTACTAGTTGCCCATTGGAATGCAGGTCAGTTGATGCATGATCGTAGTTTACCAATGAATAGTGCTCTTATATGATTCATGACCGTGATCAGTAAGTCGTTAACTGTTGCTGGTTCTACTACCGAATAGCCTTCTTTTTAAAAATGTTCACACACCAAACACACTCTGATCTCTTTGATTTAAGCGCTAACTGCAACTCCATTATTTTCGCGATGTTGTGCATAGTGGGAAAGAGTTCTGCCAGTTTTGTTTGTTATTGGGATACCGAACTATTCTTCTGACAGTTTCTGATAAATAAACGATACATTTTTGAATAAATATTATTATGATTCTCGTTTGACCATTGGTGCTGTAAACATGATGTACAAATGAATTCTGCTCTATTCCGGCTTCATTTTGCCCACTTAACTCGATAATCTATGCGGATAACTGATATTTATAATATTAGATTCGTGATTTCATTTGAAATCAATTCAATGCCAGTGGTGAAAGGATTCATCTACTATGAAGTATTTTTCCAATATACCGGAAGGAGTAATTATTTGAGTGAAAAATGATTGGCATTGACACTGGACAGAATTGAGTAGCGAACTTCCCCCAGTAAACATTTTGTGAGCTGGTAAGTTTGGTACTCCTTGCTACCACGGGGTCTATTCGGTTTTCATCAGATTGAGGCAAATTAATTACTGTTTCATCCGACAGAAACGGCAACAACACAAAACTAAATTTCTGAACTTCCGCAATTTATTTCTTATTTGTGGAAAATCGTATGCGTTTCAAAATAAAGCGTAGGAATCCCTGTTGACAGGGATAGGTGCAAGAACAGAACCAGAAACCTTCGCCAACTATTTATCTATTATAGATTTGCAAGCACATTCTTTTCCAAGACAGACATGGAGGATTTGAATTAATTTCAAAGGTCGATTATTCATGAATAAAGCGAACGTAGCATCAACAAAATGCTAGGAAGCACTGGACAGATATTGCGACTTGGTTGGGTCTCATCAGCAGTGCAAATCCAACGAACTCCTTGTCATCGAACCCGAGATGTCTCAGGCAGAAGGTAAGCATGCTATCCACTCGGCCACCGAGCAGCTGATCAAACCATTTTGTTTCTCTAATTCGCACAATATAGCACAATCAAGTGAGTCATAACCCGGAGCCTAGTGCTGAGCTGAGCAATTTCTGTAGTCCACAACAAGCTCGCAAAGATTGGTCTTGCTGTCGTGTAAATGGAAAATGAAAAAATCGTTCTGACTGGCTGCTCGGTAGCCGAATTTGTAGCATGCTTGCATTCTGTAGGTGAAGTCCCGGGTTTGACCCTCAGTTGGGCCAATGGATTCACGCTGCTGATGAAACCCAACCTAGATCGTACCAGCTGTTCAGTGCTTCCTGGCTTTTCAGGTGACGCTCATTTCGCTATACACACGCGAATTCACCTTTGAAACATTCTTCTTCATAAAACATATTTTGCAGATACCATTTTGAAAAAGCAGCTTTACTCATTCATTGTGCAACTTTGACTTTCTTCAGCTCTTCGCATCAATATTTGCTTATTCATTCATCATTAACCATACAGTTACTCGACTAACTGAATAAACTGGTTCTATTACCAACTCGGTCACTTCAGTTTGTAATACTTTATTACTTGCGTTTTTGTTCAATCCATTACTTGATCTGAACCGAGATGAGACTAAGTGTTCGTCGTTTGAGAAGTGTAATACTAAACAACTGCAAGATGACTTTGATAAACTTATTACCGTGGTTTATTGTCAAGAACATTTTCTTTTTTCAAGCTATTTTAAATGCTACATGATCTATGAAGTGAAACGTGATTGTACATTCTGTTGTTTCTGGTGATACTTCTTGGTGTTTCGTAGACGGTAGCATTGATATTCCTGCTTTGACCCTCAGTGGTAATATCGCTCCCATTATTTAACTTTCAAATGGATTACGATTCACGGGTTTGATGAAGAGAATACAGAAAAAGTTAACTTCAGTAACTTTGTTAACTAACCGGAACCGAAGACGAATACAACTCCAGGTCGGATATACTTCCGCTTTTGGTTTTTGTTCATGCTACAAATAATCAACGTGGTCGTGCTCACGTTCACTTTTAGAGTGATTCTCTCCCCATTAAGTAGGGAGAAATACCGACTGTTGGTAAACAAGTGTTAGCTTTTCAGGCAATTATAGATTTATTCAATGTAATAGGATAACGAACAATGTTCAATGTTGTGAGCTAATATAATATTATATATATATATATAATATTATGATAGTTCAACTTTTGCCTAACGTGTCACAGTTTACGTGATTCAAACGTTTACTGATGGCAGGCCGTAAAATGAACATGTGCAAGAACGGAAAGAAAAGTTTCAGTTCTGCATCAATCAAAATTGACAGGGCTCTGTGACGAGTAAACATATGCTTACAGATTATTCGCTGGGTCCCCCGGAAATACGTCAGTTTGTGTACCCGTATAAAAGCATGGTCCCAGAGGCTGGTAAACTGCAAACCATTGCACTTTAACGCTCACCCCATCCCTACCCTCCGTATTCCGCCTGGGCCATCTCTCGTTTCTTGTTTTATTTTGCCTACCAAACAACCAGCATTTTTGGAAGAAGTGATAATCTTGCATTTGCCAATACTCAGTTAGTTAAAAGATGAGGTATGTTTCTGCCAGATCATCAACCTCTGATTTTGATTACGTTCATCGCTAAAATACCTGATTCGAACAGCAGTAAACGTATGATTACTAAGTTGGTAACAATAACAGTATTTGATTTCATGTGCTGCTTTTGTGAAACCATTAATCAGGGAGGAGGTGATGCCAAATGGAGAATGTCAACCAACAAATGGAACGATGATCATTGTGATTATGATTTGGGAAAAAAATTTGTTCGAAAATATCATCGAATTATGTTGTTGTGCACCAGAAGAAATGCGATGGATGTTGTGGAAAATTTTCAGCAAAGCGCATAAAATGTGAACATGCCAAATCAAATCCCAGACCGATCAATGACACAGTTACACTTGATAAATCAGGGTTAACTTACGCAATATGGTCTTTCCTTTTCACAGTGACTTCAACGTTCCACCGTAAGCAGATTTTAATTAGTAATTTTGATTAGCTTAGTTGCAGAAGTAAATCTAATCTTCAAAATCTTGAAGCGTATAATTTCATTGTTTAGATACATTTGTAGTAACGATAGCTTCAATAGAATCAAATGGTTTTTCAAACCGACATTTTGAGGTCATAGAAATAAATGCACATTTTTCTTCTGGTAAGCTACTCGAATAAGTGTAAGAAGTCAATGTAAAACCGTTGAATCGTAACCGGAATGAACTATCACTTGAGAGAAAGCTAATTAAAACATCGAAAAAACAGCAATTATTGATATTCAAAATAATTGCCAACTACTTTTCAATGCTGCAAACTCGACTGGAAAATTTCAGCTTGTACTGAGAAGTTTTGCGTACAAAATTCTTAGTTTGAGCATGAATCAATTCCAACTAGTACAAAAATAGAAAAAGAAGATAAATATGGAGAGTGAAATTGTCTAAAACCTCTCAAGCGAAACGTCAACTTGAATGAGAAACGGAAACTGAGTATTTTGAAAATGAAATTAATTAATTCGTTGAGCTTAATGAATCTTGAGAACAATAGATTCAACTTTCTGCTTTCAGGTATGTTGGCACGGATAGAATGAAGCTCAAAAAGACAGGTATGATGGGAGACGCATCTGTTAGAATATTCTGACGAATCCTTCATTCAATAGGTTGATCGTGCGAATGAATGAATCACATTCGTGTCACTCGATGGTCATGATTTACTCTGAGGGCTGAATCCATTTTAATTAGGACGTACTTACTCTGAATTATTACCTGGTTCTTGAGAGATGAAAATACTGTAAGGATGTTTTAATTTTGTTCATTTTAATTCTTTGTGCGAAAGCATCGATCGAACTTAGGAGATAACCCTAAACTTCACAAGTAAAAAAACATTTAGCTACCCACGTAACCACAGGTTTGCTGGTTCAATTTATCTATACACAATTTTACACAAGCCCAAAATTACTTTGATTCTGTTATTCCTAGTGCATTCCTTTCCAGCTGTGCAGTGAAGATAGTCTCCTCGATCGGTGTCAAAACGTTTGCTAACTTATTGCTGAAATCGGCGAAAAAATTAAGTTAGAATAGCCCAGCTGTGCTAAACAATTTTCAATCCTTTGTCAGTTTTACAACACGAACTCTTGAAAAATTTATAAATAAAGCTCAGCTCGTTAGTCTCAAATCAGGTGGTAACGGAAATTCTTCTACCTCGCAAGCTACACAGTGAAATACCGTANTGACTCCACTCACTTTCTGTTTACTTTTATTTGAGGAATCAACCTCTACCGGATGATAGCTGTTTCCTGCAATTTCTCTGACCAAATATAGTACCCACTGCAGTTGAACGAAATTTAGTTAGTTCGTGCCACTGCTGCTTCTGAGCTTAGCGTGTATCAGTCTCACTAATGAAGGAATACACTTACAAGTGATTTATACGATACACCCACTAAATCAATGTTTAGAAGTAACATTTTCAAAGATCAGGACGGATTTAAACTACAAAGGAGACACAATCACCTGCAGAAAACGTCCTCTAGAACTGAGTAACAAATTGTTTGTGCTGAGGAGACCGACTATATGAGTTATCTTCGGAAATGCTAATTTTTGGTGAGTATCTTAACTTCCAATTGTTAATAGATTGTATACAGGAATGCAAGCGCTTCGGAGTATACAGCATGGCGTTCAGTGGCGTACTTATTCAGCTTTAGGCGACTTCATTGGCTTCTCAGATGGAATGAAATGTATGATAAGAGCCCGGCTGAAACACTCCTTTGAACAATCACCACATGACGTTTGCAATTCCGCTACATTCTGCATGTTACTGATGAATGTTCAAACTGTTTAATCTTTTGTGACGGTACTTCTATTCATTAGATAACCTCATACAGCCTTGAAGCTCATGGAATTGAGCTTTATATGCACAATCTTTTATCCCTTCTCCATAATTTGAAGTACCTTCCATAATCCCCCAGCATTACCAATCTGATATTCATAAAACATGTGGCACTCAACTGCAACTGTCATACCAGAGCATAGGTTACATCGAGTACCCAGTGTATCAACTAGATTAGGAACCTGTTGAAGGTTTCTAGGAGCTTTTATTGAAATGGAACGATTTTGGATATTGTGAGTCCACCTTTTTCACGAAAAAAATGAATACAAATATATTTAACCGAAAATAAATTTACGGAGTATTTCGTCGCTGAGAATATTAAGAGTTTGCAAATGGATCATTTAAGAGACTATCCTTAATATTGATCCGGTAATGGGGCTTGCTCCGATTCCTACTTCGTCGGGCACAATTTGTGGGATCAATGGGTTTCATCATGCACATACTTATAAAATGTTATCATGGTGCCCCTTTGGATTAGTCAACTGAATTCACTCATGCAGTGGTTGTAGTTTTCACGAAACAGTGCGCTGAAGGAGGGCATTTTAAAAGTTGAAATACGTCGAGGTGAACTTACTTTTGAGGATTCTTTTTCCAAGGCTATCATCCCATTTAGTTATCATAAAACAGAGCTAAGAAATTTTGTTGATAATTTAGTCCAATGGGTTACGTAAATTTTTAAGATGATCATGAGTGACCTCATTGGCCATTCGTCTTTTACATTTGAGAGCATAGATCAGCTTCTTCTGTGAACGTCGCTCACACTTGAGTATCGATCGACAAAATTGTCCCTTGGGTAAGGTATCTTATCATTTTCGGTTCTTCTTGAGACAGTATGCACGCAATGAAATCTGGTTCTTATTTTCAGCCTAATACGTTCAATCCTGTAAATAGTCAGAAATCGCACCAAGGAGTGTATCATTCTCTATTTGTAGTATGTGTTATTGTGATTCTCAGTGGTTGAAGGTTCGAACAAAATCTGGAAGACCACAGGGGAACTGGAAAATATGACATCATACGCGAATGCAGAAAATACTTGCACTTACATCTGAGGACGAGACTTGACTAAAAGTTGATATCGGAGCATGCTCGCGAATCATCTGCTTTTGCTTGTAACACCAAACGTTCAGCTTATGATCTTCACTTATACGTCACCGTACCGTCTACAGAGCATTACTTGGTGGGTTACCACTGCGTTTTTCTTGGGGTCTATACCCATTTGATTTAAACGAATTTGTTCATCAATTGCATAGATTCCAGCCAAATGGCTCGAAGGATAAAGGTCAATATTTTTTGACAACCACTATATAGGACGACAATTTCAGCCTGACAGAGCAGAGTACACCTCAATCAAAACCTTGGACATAAGCTTGTGAATTAAACGACAAAAAAGAGAGACCTTATAAGTGTGATTGCGTGTGGTAATATACCGATTATCAAAAATTCTGCACTTTCATATGTCCTAGTATCAAACCTGGACGTTCGGATATATTTTCCACTTGTCCCATCATCACTTTCGGATGTCTCAGGATAATGACAATTTTTTGCGTTTACCCCATACATCTCCGATTTATAAAACCGGTGTTGGAGACCAGGAAATACAGTCTGGTGACATGCCTCGTTCACACCATCCCTAAATTCCAAGGTATATATTGATCGTTTACCTTGCCAGTACGCCTACGCATTTGTGTTTCTTAGTCTGCTCTCCCCTTAGCAATCCTATCGGGTCATGTGTCGCCGACCCCAATGATTCATCCTTGACCGACACTTGAGCCATTAGTTGTACTCATCATAGGATGATGCAATAGGATACTAAGAACAACATCGTGTCATCAATAATTACGTTCTCTTCCAGCGAATTTTGATCCGTTTTGTCACCAGAGTAGCAGATGTGTCATTTGAGGAAAAAGAACGCTACACCTTTGTCAATAGCCGGGACAGGAACGTGCGAAGTACTGGTGCAAAATTATTGCTGCCGCCTTGTAAACTATTCTCCAGTGCGTTTCGTTCACAAAATAAATTGGTCACTCGTGATTGCGAAGATTCCCAGGACTCCATAGGTAGGACATCGGTGTTAGTATACGATACTAATTCATTTCACTCCGGTCTGAAGACCGTAATTGACGCACCTGAACATAATGGCGCAAAATAGTTTTGCCTTGGTACTTATTTTTCAGCACGAAATACGTTGTTTGGAGCATGAAAAAACATGATCTGAAGCCAAACATGCACCAGCGTAGGCTGGGACCCATGAGAGAACGGCGGAAGCAGTACATGGATAAATCTGCTCTCACTGTCAATATACCAATAAGATAAGATCTGTGTGAAAGTATCATTGCAACTAAATATAACAATAATAAGAATATTATTAGAATGATAACAATTCTGATTTTATCAATTATGTAGTTTTAATTATAAAGAAATTAGAATAAAAATATGACTCTTGACTCAAACTGTTTTCTTGTTTTTCTTTACAATATCAAAACCTCCCGTTAGATACTTTCAAAATGGGGTAGTAAAACAATTTTCGATAATGTGGATGTTACCCAAAGGTATAGTGTACGCCAAACTTTTTGCGAGATGACTTGCATTTATCAACCAGCTTGTGCAAGAGAAAATGAAAGAAACGACTGGTCGACATGAAGATATGATCTTATTTTATAAGTTCAGGAAAAGTTGTCAGACCTCGAGCAGGAATCCTGCCCATGTTGATGCACTCTATTCTTTCAGTGAAGTAGTCAAAGGGGTAGAGAATCAGTTCTTTGGACACTCAAATTAGTGGTTCTGATCCAAACTGTTGTACTTTATTATTAGTAATAATATTAGTAATATTAGTAATGGTAGTAGTAATAGTAGTCATAGTAATATTAGTAATAATATTACTATTAGGATTACACAACCGCTTTAAATAACCGTTTTATTTCATGGATAATAATTGGCAAATTATGCAATGTCATGGTTCATATAACAGTAAAACAATAGGGTAGGCTCAAGTTAATCCTGTCATTGAAAGAGATATATCAAGTTAAAAAAAACACTGTACAGTGAGTCCTGGCTCTTTAGTTCACTGCCTAATTGCTTGGGACAAGACAGAATCGAAGATGCTAAACTAAACTTGACCACGGACGCCTCAGCTCAAAAGAGACCCTCTTATTGTCCAGACTATAAGTATCTAAAATTTAGTTTTACTTCAGCATAATTATCTTGATTGGGTCCCAATTACTGTAACCATTTGTATTAATAAAATAATTGTTAATCCATTCTTTCTTTACTTTACTTATGGAAAATTCCTTGCACACACAAACACGCCCGCTCAAATAAACTTCCGAAGAACTTTACAGTTGTTTGTCTCATTACATTATAATGGCGCTATCGATTTCAGCCTTTCCCATGACTGTTTTCAACACAACACACACCCCCCAACAGTAAGACTTTTAACCCCATTGTTGTTCATCTCATGACTCGCAGAACCGTGCCTATGACTGACTGCTCCGAGAGCTGCACACTCGCGCCAGCGCACAATCGCACAAGCTTACTCGAGCCGACCCTTCAGGGTGTTCACTGCAGTGACACGTTCGCCACCACCACATTCTGATCGGTTCTCCCTATATCTCTTCCCATCGTTTACTAGTCACAGGTATTTTCTTCATTCCAGTACCACGGCGTGCGCGCCAGCCAACAACCCCTTACACGTTGGGCTACTGGCATCAACCATTTCCGTGTTAGCCAAACCAGATAGTAACATAGTGCTTGCATATTTAACACTATTGTGATTTGCAGTTGCATTACCGTTTTGTAGAAGAGAAGTCTGCAACANAGCGTTAGTCTTTCAAACTGTTGTCGCCTGTGAAGCCAATAGTTAAGAACACACTGACGTAACAAGGTTCTACCCGACTTATTATACCATGTGTAACCCACGATTACCAATGAGATGTACTTTTCAAGAACGTAATAAATCTTAGATCTCAGTCAGATTTGTGGTTCTGTAATAAAAGGTACCGTTATTCATCTTTCCTGGGGGTTTTCATTATGAACTCCTCTTTCTTTTTTCTTTTCTTACATGGACATGACCCAATTTTCAATGGTTTCAGATTTGCCGATTACATGTGATACAAATATGAGAGGATTAAAAGCCTTGATGAGATTCGGACCTAGCTTAGTTCGCCGCCAGAGGTCAGAAACGATAACCGGCGCATATAAATGTATGGTTATGGTTCATGAAAACTGAGCTGAACTGAACCGAACTGAACTAAGGTTTTGCATAGTTTATGCTGAATAACAGTATCAAACCCGCTAAATCTGGTGGTTGTATTAGTTGTAAAACCCGTTCATCCATTGCTCGAATCCTATGTGTTACGTCTGCATTTGGTGAAATAGCAATAGAGTTGGAATTT
>UZAN01043473.1:22308-39579 GCA_900618425.1 Echinostoma caproni
GAGAAAGCTGCCATGGGCTTATCAACTACCAGATTAACGCATTGGATGGGAAAGGAGATTGACCATTATCTGTTTTTCTGCGTAAGAGGTACAGTTACTTTGAAATTAGCTTCTGTGAAGACATCGATCACAACCATTGCCTCATTAAACATAGGCCCTAACTCGGAACGGTGTAAACGTCTAAAAACATGTGAATATTTTCACAAAAAGCAGAAAAATGAAGGGTTTTTGTTTCGTACAGAAATGCGTCACAAGTGTCCCACGAAATGCGTTAGCATTTCCCAGATCAACTATGCACGGTGGGGGCAATTTAGTTTCACCAATTCACACTGGAAAAAGATGGTTTTGGTCTTGGGAACGTTTATGTTTATCTTGTTCCGTGTGAATGGCATTAAGACTAACACATTCGCAAAATACATCACCCTTTGTGAACGCATGGGAAGGACAGCAGGTGACGTCTCAAAATATAAACACTTGGGTTCGACGTAGATGTTTACTTCAAAATTCTTTCTACCAAGCATGCACATTGGGATGTTCATGTTCGGAATCCCGGTCGGATGATCCCATGCTAGCTGCTGCATAGAAGTTGTATTCATGACCCGTTGGGTCTCCTCCGACCCAAGTTGTTTCACTCCAGTTGCTCTGCTGTTTCATCCATGTCCCTTTTAGGAGATGAGNGATACATCTGCTGAGTGGAAAAAGGACACATATAGGACCCCCTGGCGCTTTGATAGTACTCGATTAGAACTCAAACTGGACAGCCATGCTAATTGGCAGGCATTTCAGAAACAAACAGTAGATTTCGATAAAGAATAAATAGCGTGATTTCCCACCTTAAATAGTTACTCATTTCTCTTCCAGACTCTCCTACTCTTGAACATACCACATCCATACGTTTAATTCGTTCAATCTAAACGGCAAATTATAGCACGGATCCGTAGACTGTACAATGTGTGCGAACTGCAATGGTCGTTTTCGTTCAAGTTACGTTGAACTGTTGTGGTTATCCTAGCCTACGAGAAAATGCCAACCACGGCCCGACGCCTTACAGTTTCTGGGCAACGAACCATAAGCCAATAGTGTCAATCAGTCAGAAACCGTGTGGTTGAAACGGAAGCCGTAATATGTTGAACCGATGAACTCTCTTTGAATATATTATTTAATGCCATTGCTTTTCCTCAATAAACTAATTGCCATTTCTGGGTTCTTTTTCTGCTCCTCGATGACGGAATATTCTAGCCTCTGATGGTTAGCACCATTCTGTGCTTTAGTTGCGATCATGATTCGTGATCCGTTATCCCAGCTATTTCAATTATTATAACAGTCCTGGTGGCTTGGAAGCCCAACCCGAAGAAATCCAACTGCAGTCAAATACGTCGATGGAATAATGCATATGTCGTTGTTGTTTAATCGTACCATTGGCACGGTTAGCTAATCCAGAATCTCTCCGTTCCATCACAAAAACGGCTCTGGTTATACAAGTGGTTTTATTTTGTTTCCCTCGAATTGCTGTTTGAATAGAGAATTTTAAGAAGATTACATGCAGGAGGATTTTGACGAACGGGAGGACTTTCGCTGAAGATTAAATTTGAACAAACAAAATAGTTATTCTGATCGACCGCGGTATGTGTTGACGACTACATTTTGAACAACATAACCTCTGTGTGGATCCGGTGTTTAAATGCCAAACTCACTAATGAAGAGATCTGCTGAGAAATAGGTTAAAGTCTAGTACTTCCACAGTTTACGGTAACCTGAAAGAATGCGGCCGTACATAGTATGTTTGCTTTCGAAATATACATTCTAAAAATTGCTCGGGAATATGTAACATGGATCTTCAATCCTCTGAGGTAGTCAGAATCTGTGAATGTTTAGGCAAACCTCATTCAATAAATGCCAACGTTCATTGCATTCCATCTGCAATATAAAATACCTGTGGGATTATTTCACTGCATTATGATTTGGTGAAACATAATAAGTCTACTGCAATCACTTTTCTCAAATTGAAGGAGTAGACACCCAAGAAGCATAACGCCCTGGAAGACTTAAACCAAAGTACATCTTCCTCTGCTCGTATTCCTTGATTTCTATATGCAACCTTTGAGAAACTTGCCATGCATGAAAGCACTTGGTAACCTTGTTTGTAATGGACATTTATTTCACTTGTGCCAAACTTTTATGAAGAGACGTGATTTTAACATCAGCATCGTACGCGGTGTGACCATAGTTTGTTTCCATTACTATTTGTGTAAAATCGTTCTTGGAAGCAGTAAATTTGCCTAAAGTAGAAAAAGGATTAAGAACATTTTATTACATGAAACATAAGCACAGTGTGCATTCCTAAAGCAAACCAGGATCTGGCAAACGAGCTATGTAGTCAGCTGCTATGTAATGTCTAACAGCACCTCCAAAAGAAGACTTTTATTTGAAGTCTTGACTTTTTATTGGTAGCCAACGTTTATTCAAATGGCAGTTGGCGAGTGTCGTTTTGATTCTATTCTGCATTTCTAGTTTCTTGTAGTAAACAACATCAGAGGCGACACAATATTTCGCTTTGAAGTAAACCTTTGCTTTGCCAGAACGCGTACTTTTCACGGCTACATGAAAACATATTCTATCCCTCGTTTTTTCTCCAGTGTATAAATCATTGAGTCGATTTTGTGTTATAGATCAATATTGATTTGAATCAATCTCGGCAAATTGAGCACTTTAAATTTTCCCATTGAATGCGCATCAATAAAAGAAACCCCCAGTGGACAAGGAAAACATCGAATAACACTTGTCATCTCTGGTTATCGTGTTCAGTTAATGTGCCTTTTTGTTTATAACTTATTATGTCCTACGAATCCCAGAATGAAATTCCTAAAATTATAACTTGCTCAGATGGTAGACTATATTCTAATGGTTTCAGTAACACGATTGTATTTTCAAGGCGTGACACCCGTAACAAGCAAGCAATGCTGGATTGTGCTATTTTGTGCAAATGGAGAATGAAAAGCGGTCTGATCAGCTGCCCGGTGACTGAGTGTGTAGTATGTCTGCACTTAGCCTATGAGTTCCCAGGTTTGGTCCTAGTTGTGAAGAAAGGTTGCCATTGATGATGAGACCCAACCAAATGAAACATATGTACAATGCTTCGTAACGTTTTGGTCCACACGTCATACATGACGAATTGCACCTATGAAATTGAATTTTAGTAGACCAATCACAGCACGTTATGATCAGACTACAGCTCACCATACAACCAATCTCCAGACGGATTGCCGATTCGTGAAGCCAGAACAACTGCATTCCATTTATAGTTAGATGCACCGACATTCTGATTATAAACACTTAGAAGCCGGGATTTTGGAAAAATCTATACCTTAAGATTGTCAGAGGACAATGATGAAATACTGTTTGAACACAGCTTCATCGCCCGAACATACGGCGTGCTCATCCCGCTATTCCTGTTTAACATTTCCATCTCCTTGTATCTCATGTCAACTTTTGATTTTCCGCAAGATCTACATTTTGAAATGCAATGATATTACTGCAAAATGAACTGTACACTTCTGTTTCCAATAAACGGCAGCGGAATGAATATTTCTTTTAGTTAGTATCCAGTAGCTCAGTACGCTGAGCAATTCAATGCGTGAAATGCTTCACAGTAAAATGCATCTCCGAACAGAGAGTTATATCTCTTTGAATCACAAATTGTTCAACCACATTACTTACAAGACTATTTTTTCAATGATGTTTAATCTCCCGAGTACGCGAAGAATTGATTAAATTACTGTAACGGCTTTCGTTAACTTCATTTGGTAAACCATACATGAAAAAGAAAGCTTCAGGGACATGTTTTGACTTATGAAACCGTCACATATGTAAAAATACTAAAGATACTAAACTATACGTTGCTATCCACTGATTTTTCGGTTGTCCCTCTACTTTACCTACAAGGTAGTACGCATTATTTCAATTTTCCATAGCATTCAAATTTTTGATAATGTTGACCGGTAAGCATCATATTAATGTGTCTAAAAAGGAATTACGTGTTTCTCTAACCTTTTGTAAAAACCTGTCCCGAATTTGTATTGTGGATTCGACTACTACCTGCTGCTCTTTGGTAACTAAAAATCATGCCGTAGTCATCGTAACTCAGTGAATGATCACGAGAAACTGCTACACACCAATGAATGTTTTTTAAATGCAAATTGGTCGGCCCTATAAAATCAGTGTATGCAGCTATCAATCAGAGAGCATTTTTGTGTACATTGAAGGAAAATCCACCCATATGGATGACACTAGTTTGACTACTGTTTGTGGTAATCGGTCTCATTTGTTATTAACCAGCCTAAGTCGTTTCTAACTGCTGAATGATAATTCGGTTTTCTCTATATTTCGGTTTTATTAGATGTCACCTGTTGACTGTGTTAAAAGGAACCCGGGACTTGATGGGCCCCCAGAATTTATATTTGTCGTTCTTATTGGATTATCCCTGTCACAACAACATCAGAACAACGTTTTCTTGAAATTCAGAAAACTGCTCATTCAAGCTGGAAACCTCCTTCCACCAGTCTGGAATTCCAGTGATTTTCCAAATAACAGGCGTGTAACAATCACAAGATTTTAAGGATGTCAGCGGAGAAAAAAACAATGTGCTACAACAAGATATGTGCACAGACCACTGAGCTCCTAGGAGAAAATCAGTCCACCGGACAAGCTTGCAACGTGGACATGGTAACGCATACCCGTGGAATATATCATATGTTTCGTGAGACTCAATCGTCCCCAAATCATTGTTTAATTCCATTATGCATGAGGAATAAATGCCCGAATTAGGACACTAATTTGCCGTGACTGTGTACAATGTTCCCTTCAGTGTTCGAGAGTAAAACTGCAGTTTATCAATTGCTTGCAAATACAAGACTCACAAATGACTAAACGTTCATTATATGCAAAAACAATAGCTGGAAATAAATGCACATCTGCAGGACCAAACAATATTTTACCGTACATGAATACACGGTAAGTGGTTCCACTTCATTGTGTGGACGAATGTTTTCACATACACACTTTGTGCTCATGTATTATTGTCTTGTTTTTATAAATTAGCAAGCATTTTATTTATTGTCATACTCCACCATCAATTTGTGCTGTCCGGTTTTCGGCAGTCACGATCCGATGCAAAAGCTCATATTACACTGTGCTCTGCACAACCAGCAAGATATCACAAACATTTATCACGTTCCCTTCACGGTCAAACTCTATAAAAACTATGGTAGATACAAGTTCAGTAACCTAGAATAGTTCCTCTTCCAGCAGTGTTACGTATACCCTAACCTGACATAATTTTGTCGATAGACAGTAGTAGAACACATTCCGGCAATTTCGAGCACATTCCCTTTCAAACTTTTTGTGACATTCATCGACCCCGAGACAAAGTAAAATCAAAACCACACTTCCAGATTACACATCTTGTGCAGAACAAAGATGTGTAGTAGAAAAAAAAATGAGCAAATTTTCGTTTTTTTCCTTTTGTCATAAATACTCATGCCAACATTTTCTAATCTTCACCTCACTCTACTTTCCTCCACGGATTCAAACATCAACTTCAAACAAAAAACCTGTTGGTTTGCACACCTCCATCGCACTTATCCTATTCCTGGACGCTGAAAAAACGGAGGAAAAATCAATATAGGTGAGATTGGAAAACAAATGTTCATTGTCAATCGCGGAACATTACATGTGTTGGGAGATGATGGGCATACCGTGTTGGCAACGCTGCGCGCAGGAAGCTACTTTGGAGAGTTATCTATTCTCAATTTGGGTCGATACGGGAATCGTCGTACGGCATCCGTTCGCTCGTTGGGTTATTCCGATCTGTTCCGTTTATCGAAATCAGACTTGTGGGATGTGCTGAAGGAATATCCAGCGGCTCGAAGAAAGCTTGAATCCCACGCGTATAAGAAGATTAGTGATTATAAGGTGTGCGTGCCAAACAAAGTTCGGGGTGAGTGAAAATGTAATGGGAATGTAAGACAAAATAATTTATAACACACATGCATTACTCTTTATATATTCCAATGGAAAATCTTATCGCCTTCAGCTGACCATTTGACCAAGTGAATATATAAGCACTTTCTCTGAACTTCGGTCGGACGGATAATAATGCGTTGTGTAGTATTAATTAATGAAGAGACTTAATACATTGTCCATATTTTAACATTCACTATATTTCGCCAGTGGTTAGCTCACAATTCAAGTGTGGAAAGATCGGAGCCTTTATATTATTGAAATATGTACGCTTTCTATACTAGCACAGTCCTCACATCGCTAATTATAGGATATAATTGAAATTCCCTTAATTTTCAACCGACAGAGGCGTTCTGTGTTTCATTGTGCAATGAAAATAAACAGCAAAATAGGTCGTGAGTTCTTAGCAAACGTTTAGTCAAGTAATTTCATCTACGTAGAAGTTGGCACTTTTTATGAGTAGTCAAATAATCCGATGTAATTAAAGACAGCTTTAGCTCACTGTGTCTTGAATCTGCTTTACCTGCCTCTTCCCAATATTCTCAGTTTGATGCCAGAAGAAACTATCACTTCGTTGGGTTCCTGGTACAATTTGATTGATTGGATTTATTTGAAGTTAAGGCGGATTCATCTGAAGTTAAATAGATATAGTCCCTGATTCGAAGGGCAATTCTTATGGGCCAAGTAGCAATCCGAGTTCGACACGGACAGTTCCGATTAAATTAAAGTTGCCACTGCTTTACTTGATCGCGTGCCTCTGTGACCTTCCATTGGTATTCGCTTCTCGTAACTGAGTTGTCACCTCTCTTGTTTGGCACTTCAGCCCTTGTTTTACGAGTTTCAATCGTTTTGGACATCCATACGTGCCCTGAGTCCCGTTGTGAAAGCCACGAAGCGAGGTGTATGACATCTGATTCACCAGGCTGGAAACACCCCGCTTAGTAGAATTTTCAGCTGCTAGTCATTTACACTTTCAGCCGAGGAAATTGTCAGATAGCAAAGCAGGATCACAAATCACAAGCCCGTCCGCATACCCTCCTAAATTTTCCATCGAGACTTTGACAAACGAGGAAAATATACCTGTGTATTCAAACCCACGTGGTTACTTATCCACAAGTCCATATCACGCGAGCTGTATCATGTTTCATTCCGCACATTCAATTCTTTTCACTGTTCAGCGATGATGAATCAGATGAACCGAGCCGCATGGAATTCGGAGAATGCTTACACTCCTTAACCTTTATTATTCAGATTATTATACAAATTCAAATTTTAGTCAGAAAGCAAAATATTAGCCAAATTTTATACTTCCTTGATTTAATTTGTAAGTGCACCTTATTAAAACTGTCATTGTTGACTGGATATGTAATCGTGACGAATAGTGTTCCTTTCTGCCGCCAGGGGGAAGTCAACAAAACAATGAAGTTTACTGGGCACAAATGAAATCACCTTTTATAACTGAAGCACAAAAGCTGGAATAATCACATTTTTGTCACTTTCTGGATGGAAAACAAACTAGAAAATATTTTATCGTAAAACGTCCCCAATGAATAATAAAGGAATTTTATTTAGGTCTGGTATAGCAGACCGTTAGATGTGTTGATTGCGAAGGTTAATGCTCTGAATACCACTACCCAGTTATATCAATTCAGTGATAAAATGGAATGATTAAGCAGATCATATCATACGTTTATCTCTTTCCAGAGATCGATCAACTCAGTATCCTGTTAACCATCCTAATGATGAATTTAGGAAGTTGAAGTATGAAAGATTGGGTCATTAGTTGATACGCTCTGTACAGTTCAGTTTGTGCAACCACCAACCGTACATTTTTGGGGATCGATTCTGGTTGCTGTCTTTGGGCTCCCCACTTTGGATGAACAGTAGAAGAAAGACAGGGTAGTTTGGAAGTATAATCGACGAGAAAATGGAGAATTTCAGTGGACTAAGGTTGTACAGAAGTTGAGAAGATGCACGAACGCCACTGTTAACGACACTCAGTCGTCTCATTCAGTGTCCTTAACCACAGGTTACGTTCATCCCCAGGTCCCCATTCAGGGAGCCTAACGAGTCTCATGCTAAAGGTGTTTATACCTTCTTTCCGGGTCTTAGTTTGACAACCCTTGGCTTTATTCAACCCATTACCTGCCTCGGCAAACATCGTGCATAATGGCAACCTATTTGGTGACATACATAACCCATGTCCCAACCGACCTAATCTATGGTGGTCGAACACTTGTTCCAGTGGGTGACCGCAGTTATCCAAAACTCTGCACTTGACTTCAGCATTGCTCATTCAGTTTCCCTATCAGATTTTTGCAATGCAACGTAGACAGTTGAGTTCAAACACCGACAGTCTATCTTTATATTGGATTCTTAATGACCTCTTTTGCGCCATATAGCAGAACTGGTCGACGAATCATATTTTTCCGTCTAATTAGGAATAGGAGCTGCAGGAAAATAAGCGTAAGGGATATTTTGGTGTCAAGTTAGATTTTTGAGTCTAACCGCCTATGACGGTCGTTCGTAAACTTTATTACACACGTTATCATTTTGGTGGTGATGGTACCATGGAAAGTACGTAAAAGCGCGATTTAAAGGACGGTGCACAGCATACTATGTGCACTACTTCATCCCTGTTGAACTTAACTTTCCAGTTTACCCACTGCACAGGGTTACACTGATGACATTTTTCTCCTCTGAACCGAGCAGTGGGGTACTGAAGATACTAGTATCTCCCTATCATCTATCAAAGCCCTCATGGTCACCATCATCTTCGTGAACCCATTTGTTACCACTGCGCTATTAAGACACCTCCCGGATCATTTTCTTTTTCACAGTCCAAGCAAACTTCTTCGGATTAAGCAGATGGAATCTTCGAATGTATCCCGAGCACCCACTCATATCTGACGCCGTCATTGGAACCAAATGTGTTTTTTTCATCGCCCGTTAAGTTCATCTTGCAATGAGTGACAACTGTGACTTGTTTATCAAGAGCAGTGATAAGTGAACATAAAGCGGCCGGCCCACCCCACCATAAAGAGACACAACGATTCAGGAAGGTATCTGCACGGACTTGTGAATTGTGATCATGCTTTGATACTTCACACAATTTCTTCGGCTGAAAGTGTAAATGATCCGTAGCCGAAAATTCTGCTCATCAGCGTTTTTCCGATGTGGTGATTCATTTGGTTTGTCTTTTAGTTTTCCGATACATTTCAAATGGGAATTCGTCGAGTACATAGCAAATAAAGCGTGAACTGAAAAGCTGGGAAGCATTGGACAGCTGGTTCGACCTGGTTGGGTCTGATCAGCAGTGCGAATCCATCGATCCAACTGGTGATCGAACTAGGGACAGAACGCAAGCATGCTACCAACTTCACCACCAGGCAGCTGATCAGACGTTTTTCAGGCTAGTGCTGAGATGAGCAGGGTCCGCGGTCCGCAACAAACTCGCAAAGATGGGTTTTGCTATTTAGTGTAAATGGAAAATGAGAAACGGGATCCCGTCATATTCTACACTATGAATGTGACACATATACTTTCTACCCGATTCATACATTAAGAAAACGTTTAAATAAATGGTGAAGATATTGCCGTTGCTTTTTTAATCTACTTATACTCAGTAGCTGATTCTGTTGAATGTTTCCTTTGTTCTTTTTAACCATCCTCTTTCAGGTTCTGCCTTCCAACAAACAATGTCAAACGGGGACGATGGTCTATTTTGTTCTTTGGCGGGTAATCGCATTGACTCATCTGTGAACAGCCGGATATTAGGTCCCGGAAATTACTTTTCTCGTCATGGCCGAAGTTACACTTGCGGTGCAATACACTCATCTGGTGATGGATCGGACGGATACGGCAGTGACCCTAGCCGACTGTCAACTAGCTTTTTTTCACCACAACAGTCACCAACTCCACCGGTTAGTCAGATTCCGGATTCTGTGTGCAGTTTGCAAGAGAATTGGAGTGAGTCCAGTTCACATCCAATTCGCCCGGATCGTCAAGTGAATGCCACTAGATGTTTCCAGAAAAACTTGAACAGTTTACCAGAAACGCTTCCGTTCGAAACTCATGGATACTCACCAAAACAGGTAGGTGAATTCCATACAAGCTACCCATCGTATATCAGTCGAGCGACCTCATCCAATACAAACTGTAACTTGCCCTTTCCCGTGATCAGTGCTCAACCACGTGAAAGAGGAATAAGTATTCATGACGCAGATCAGCGTGGACCACAATGCAGAAAAGATGCTCTCAGTGGTGATTCGGCTCTACCTCGAATGCGAAACTTCTCTGTTCCAGCAGATCTAGTGAACAGAGTCACAATGGTTCCACTGCTTGAATGCTCACCGGCCAATGTGATGAATGAACAAGCTTACTGTCACATGGGTCCAGAAGGAGAAACTTTCATGTCGTACATTTCACCTGGCGACGAGAACATTTTCCTCATAGATGATAGTCCACAACAACATTTGTCTACTGTAAGATTTAATTTGAACGATTATGAGGATCCTAAAAGTGGCAAGGATCTATCTGAATACGACTGCTTGAAGCTTGCGGAGGAAATGAATCGTGGCATGGAATGGAGTCGCCCAAACACAGGAAACGTACCGTCTATCTGCTTAGAGGGTGCTTCAAATTCATCGTCATCATGCTCACCAAGTTTGGGTCCAAAAACATCAGTACACTCAGTACCCCCCTCCTTTTGTCCACTGCAACCAGCAGAACGCCCTACAGATTTCGGTTGGGAGACAACACATTTGCTTAATGTTCCCCAACTTAGACCGTCTACATCCGCATCCACTCGACCTCCGTGGCCAAGAGTCTGTCAACCGTTCAGTATAGTATCCTCTGTCTGTCCAAACTCACACCAAAGTTCCCCTTCTTGCTTCACACCGACCACAAGAAACTGTGAACTAGTGAAAGAATTTACCCGGCTGAGACAAAAGATTTACATGTTAGAGTACGAAAACGCCCTTCTTCACAGGCACACTCGCCGCACATCACTGGAATCTACTGCTTGTTGTGGATTGAACATGCCAAGCAACGCAACTGGTCCAGTCAAAATGGCTGATACACGAGTCACCGTTAAACGTTCCACCTCATTGCAAGTCCCAATGAACGAAAGGAGAATGAAAGTCCGGGGGCCACCGAAACAGCCAGCAGTTACTCCTCGAAGTGACCTAGATCCTTCAAACACTTCAATCTGAGATGTACCTTTTGTTGATTGAGGAGGAATCTACCAGTTCAGCTGAACAGATTTTGTCTCTGTACATTTACAAAAGATAAAAACTAAAGAATTCCCAAGCTCTCCAGCTATCCCTGAAAGAATCAGGCACTGTTAACTGATAAAGTCAATTTTCTGTCACTTATTTACGGATGACTTTTAGTGACGTTTTGTCAAGTGACGGGAGCTCTGTACTGTCGATTCCTCAAGTTTGGAACCAACCCATTCCAAACTAGGGTGTTATATTGGGTTCCCAAAGTGACCATGATCACAGTACACTTACGCATAAAAAACCCTTACGGAAATCCTTGTATATTATATATTATATGTCGCACCCTCCGAACTATTTATGTGCTCCCATTCCCTGATATACCGAACTGCTTGTGCGTTAATCCATCGACTGCATTAAAGATAAAAAAGCACGTTTTAATTCTTTCATATGTTTATTATGGCTGATTAAGGAAAGCACAGTTAACTAACGGTTACAGATTTTCATGACTTCAATAAACATTCGATCATAGTATTTGAGCAAATCACTCACTGTAGGACCAACTTACTTCACCGGCGATAATTAGGACAACTGATACAAAAGCTTGAGGTACAGTCAAAACTATTTCACATGAAAAATTATTTCCGTGAGGGGTGATCCAGGAATATTCGATAGTGAATACAGTGGATACAAGAGGCTTTAAGAGAAAAGATAGAGCAAGCTCCGGCGCACGACATCCAGGTTGTTCACAATGGGCATTCCAAAGCCTGCTACTCTTTTTCAGCCCAGGTTTACAGCAATCAGGGACGTGGGATAAATGGTTGCATAAAGTCCAATTGATGGAAACCGAGTTATTTTTCGTCTAACTTGCAATTAGTTTGTGCGTTCTCTCAATTTCCTGGTATGAAATTTTTCAGTGGAGTTCACTAACATAGATCGCACTTTATTAAATGTAGAGAATAGAAACGATAGGCTGAGAACGAAACACAAAATTTTGGACATTGCCAGTAGTGTGAAACCATTGGTTAAATTGAAGATCGTAAGCACAAATAACGAGAAGAATCAGAGTTTAGTACTCGCATGATCAGACTCAGAATTATGCAAATCCTGGCGAATTACGGCTCGGTTGGAAATAATGCGTCTTTTGCCAGTAGGCCAGCTCGTGAAATTGCGTCATAAATATTGCATTTTGCAGAGTGAATATTTTTGTGTTCAATAAATTGTTTACGAAACAATAGAAGAAATACGATGAAATAACGGAGTTATAGGTGCGCAATTTTTCACATAAGCCACCGATATTTGGATCCAATTCTCTTAACTCAATAGTAAATGCGTAAGTGTTTTCCGATCAAATTATGGATTAATTAATTAATTAATTATGGATTGTTCATGTTCACTTGTGAGACATACCGTCGTGATTATATCAGTGGACAACCAATGTCAGCCCATCACAGTAAGCGTAGAAAACCGATTGGCTATTTCAGCCTCGTTTGCGTAAATATCACTGTTCACAAGGGACAGTCAACAACTCAATGGAGAGAAGATTTCCACATCGATTTTATTACAATTAACAGCAATGTTTGGAAACCTACTCCCGCTATTGAAAATACCCACTGATCTGAATTAGGTGACTTCCAAAACTGTCCCTTTGTCCGTTTGAGACTATACGACTCACGACAGTATTTTGCACGATTCCGTCATTTGTCATGTGCTCATGCTCGTGTAATTGTTCTAACTCTCATACAATGCCATTTTGGTGACCATTATTAAATATATGGCCGTTCCAAATTTGATTTATTGACTTAATACATTTGATCAAAACTAATAATTTTATGGTTGAATCATACCATTCTGTCGTCTCAGGAGTACTCAAAATAAACTACCTTATAACCATTTCGACGCTGGAGGATTCAGTGATAACTGGAAACACTAAAATGATAAATCCCAGTAAAGCATCTCAGCCGTTGGACTTTCAAGTAAGTTCAACATGAATTCAACTTAACCTTTATCATGCATAAGGGATAATCGCATTTGAAACACTCAACGTTCACTACAAACAACCCCGTGGAATCGATATAAATGACTACTGCTGGATTACTCCTCAATCTAAGTATGTTATGTTCTTTATCTCGAACGTGTAGTCCAGCATTCATTCATCCGCTTGAAAAAAACGGATCCCTAATGATGGGTATCTGTTTATCCAGTTGAACTTCCTTACCTTTTCTTGACATGTTTGCCTTCGCCTGCTCAAATCTGATCGTCACCTAATACTCTATCTATTGAGAAACTTGAATTCTTCACGTCTCAAAAAATGTCAAACCTCAAGTGTTCAACAATATCAACTGTACTTTGCCACTTTCTATTGGTTCACCTTGCTAAAACTGACTTCTGTAAATTGTTGTCTTACAGTTACAAAAGCTAACAAAGGTCAGAATAAATCGGTTGAATTTCATTTAATGGGTGTACGGTAGGTTTTACAAATCAGATTGTTCCGGTACCACTTAAGGTTGTAACTTTCACCTTGTCAGAGCTACCGCGTCCACGTATTAGTCAAACCTCATAGCAATGAATGAATGATCACCATTCACTACAAAGTTTTATCCACCCGGTATTAATGCTTCAATGGTATAGACTGTGCTGTGACCTACCTCAGTCATATGCTCCAAACCCATGAAGTATATCGGCCCTTTACCTTCATTGAACGAACACGTCTGCATGTGAGAGTATCGTAATCTCTTTTACTGTATGTAACATGTTCCACTGGTGCTACTATGTCATGATATGCACATCACTGTTATTCCGACACACATCCCGTTAGTATATGGCTTGCAAGCTTTTTTCCCGTCCTTCTGTCACCACGATAAAATAAACCGGCAGAATCTCTACCCCTCAAATACAAAATGTTCAAAATGACCATTTTGACACTATATCTTGAACGGAATCAACACGACTGCTTTTTTAATAGCCTAAAGAGAGCTTACAAAATCCTCAGTGAGCTTCAGTATCATAAAATACGCCCATGTTTGAATCGGCAATACGTTAGAACATTGTGCAACTATGATAGAAAGTGGCTTATTTAATCAGCTCGTACGACACATTTGTAAAATCGCAGTTGATTGTACGTCCTAGATATCTTTATACTGAATAGTGAACGGAAAGCTGTCGAATCACAGATGTACTACAGGTATTTATCAAACTCGCACAACTTGATTCCCAAAATATAAATATTTTTCAGCTTCGAATATCAAACCCACACATCGGTAGCCATCATTACAAAACCGTTATTTCGAACTTCACTTCTCAGTGCGCTGTTCTCAGTTCTCTTGTATCTTTATTTGAATTCGCTCGACGAGGGTTATCATGATTATTTTTTGTAGTTAGAAAGATACTGATCAAAATTAGAAACCCTTTAGTGCAAAGTAGCATAAATTAACAACTGAATATTGTTCCACAAGGATGTTCATTCTGTTCAATCCAAGTATATCATGCATTTTCCGTGCAATGCAAAGTAGATATAACGGTAAATTATATGTTATCGAGTGGAGAAACCCAAACATGTGCGCACGCAAACCCACATACCAGTAACGACCGACAAACAGGGCCCTCACCCACCGCCTGTGTAGATGAACTTGGGCAGACTCAGGTGAGACAGCGTGTGCAATGTTCTTGCTATATTTATAATCCAACTTGTTTATCTTGCCTGATCAGCTGTGTCACGTGAGCTCCGTCAATAAAGTTGCCGGACAACTGTGATCTGGCGACTTCTGCCAACGTAGTAAGGGATATGGAAGTTGTCATAATTTATTCGAAAATGTTTGTAGCTACAAACTGCATATTCAGATTTATCAACGACCAGGAAACATGAAACGTGAAACGTGAAAATTGGCCTTCGAATAAAGTCAAAGTCAAAATCGCTTTATTCATCCTAATGGATGGATTCTCAGCTTCTTGCACTTCAGGAACATTTATCGTCGCATGCAGTCACAAAAAAGTGAGAAAATAAATAACACCGTCAATTCAAAGAAATGTGGAGAAAACGTTTGAAAATGAATAACAATTGCGTAGGACTTTCCAAAAGTCTTCGCTCACAGATGCCTTTTGAGCCAGAAATCTCGAAAGATAGGAGATAACGGACAAAAGATAGACAGTGGTACGAGCATACACCAGTTTATAACGACATATTGTTACAGAAGTGGATATACATGGTTTAAGTTCTGTGTGTAACGGGTGAATGGTATCTGATTGAATATTGTTACAGAAGTTATCGCAAGAGGAAAATGTTTATCGGCGATAAAGTTAAGCAAGTGCAAATAAGGAATACCACTTGTGCGAGAAATAATTTTAATTGACCGGCGTAGAATTGTGTAATCTTTAGCTCCAAGATCGGCAAATGAAACTGGGGAGCAGTAGAGAAGATGAGCAACAACACAAAAATAAACAAATCGGGTTAGTAAATACAATCGAACTGTCAAAGAACGCAAGTGGGTAATAAAGAAGAGACTCAAAAATGACACATAACAATCTAGTATTCAAAGTGAACAGTGTTGGTATAACTGTAAGCGACAGTCTTCGATGAACAATCTACATTCACACTTGTGTTGATGAACTGGTGAGAATAGTAGTTCAAAATCAAAATCTCAGGTGGTTTTGCAATTTCAAATCAGGTGTTTCTCAAAACTCTTTTCCCATTTTACTCTTTTTTTTCTCCAGTTATTTTCCTTGAGCTACAGTCTAACGGACTTTATCTCAACTTGATGTAAAATATATGTCATTGGCGGGAAACATAAGTACGTTTTCTCATATACGATCAGGCTAGAAATACCAAAGTTTGATTTGTAATGAACAACATGAAACATGGAATATCCGACCGATCGATAAATGAACCCAATCGGTCATGTGATTTTCGGACCGACATAGGAGAAGGAATCCGCAACAAGGAATCCGGTTCTTGCCGAGCTAACCCGAGTGAGAAGACACCTTGTTTGCAGACATGAGTCTTCAGCAGGCCCAGTGAGCTTTGGCTGTACAGCAGGCGTGCCATCACCAGACTGATGGACTGAACGTGACAACAACAGCTCTACAAAAATGTAGAATACCATGTGAAACGACGGAGCGATCATTCTATCGTACTATCCACATAGAAACATGAACTCCCAAATTGATATTCGGACATCTTAAATTGAATAATGTATAGATCCGTGTTTTGAAATCGGATCTGGCTGAAAATTTCTTTTATCAAAGTAAACACACACCTGGTGCTCGTCTATTGATATCAGTGAGTGGAAGTTGGTCAGCGCTGACGTAACCGCACCTGATGGTGAGGTTTGCAATTTAGTTACTAAGTGCCATGTGCATCAGGGACAATGCAGGTCAGGCTGGGACAGATAAAAAGGTATGTGTAATAAATGGTTTCGCTAGAAAGGCACGTGGACATGTTAACAGCTGTGAATAACTCGCAATCAGAAAATGTACGCGAAATTACTGAAGCGTTTAAAAACTCGAAACAACTAGGAAGCATGAGGTTGATGAATTTTCTTCCAGAGATTTGACTGTTAAAATAATCCAAAATCACTCTGCATTAGCTAGGTTACACAAAAGTCAAGTCAAGTTCAAGTCAGTGGTAGCTTTATGCACCCGGATGGGTGTATTTTCAGCAACTACACCATATTTGTGGATTCAAATTTACAAAATCGTACATAGTGAACACAATGAAAGCCGTAGATATTGTGTTTCTCAATAAAGCAAGCAATTGCGCAATTCTATGGAAATTGTGTCCTTGTCTATAAGTAGACGTGCTAGATATGGCAGAACAGAATTGCGATAAGCACAGGTGCAAATAAAAGTTTAAATCTAGAGCGTGTGGATGATGTAGATACAGCTTTTGAAAATTCATTGTGTAATGGGTGGTGAGTGTCTGAGAGTATTTTGGCGGCGAAATTTTCACATGCTTGTAGGTGTCTGGCAATGATGGAATCGGCCAGTTTATCCCTGACAATGCCACTACATTTGGAGATGTGTTTAGAGACCTCGCCAG
>UZAN01043475.1:18351-31999 GCA_900618425.1 Echinostoma caproni
AGTAGTATTTCACAAAATGGGATTTTCTCGTGCCCGCGATGAATCGCATTGGTTCGCACACCCTGACCTTCATATCCAAAAAGGGAAAACAGAGTGCATATTGCTGCCAAACACCCGACCGAAACATGATGTGCATCACTGGGATTTCGCAATCAAGAACACACACGTGTGCACAGATACACAAAACGCTTGTATGTAAATGCCTGCAGATTTACGCTAACACACAAGTAAGACTATATAGACAAAATGTCGAGTAGGGACAAGTGTACCGATGAACAGGTTTCGATGGTACCTGGAAGTTCGCATTGGCTACGATACCGGGCTGTTGACATGTACTTCATATGAACTTCACCTTCCCCCGANTTTCCACAAAATGGTTTCCGGCTTAATTGATCGTCTGCACTATAGAAAACGTGAACCTACCGGGAACGGAAGCATCAGGCGTCGTAAGAATCCGTAGATGGAATAAGATGAGTGAGCCCTAGGGCAAGTATAGAACAAAGGGTGACGGGAGGACTGAATTCAAGGTGATCTGCATTTAGAAAAAAATGTGTGAACTAATAGAAAGAAGTGTTAGCACATCACTTATCTGATCTGAAATCTGTATGGAGAAATGTGAAGGAAAATGATGTTTTGTTACTGGCAACAATATTCTTCATAAGGCGCTCATTAATTCAAATGATAATGTCGTCCACCAAACTTATGTGCACTTTTCATTATTCTATGTTGAATAACTCCGGTCTTGAAGTTTGATGATAAATTCATAGAAATGAATGCAGTTCCAGGTAAACCTCGCAGAGATCACCCAATCTAGCAGACGATATGGCAGCCGTACTCCTTGGAATGCTAACCATTATCTCAAAACCGGTTTGTTTAAATCCACTGAGAATAAATATCGGTTGTTATTACAGATTTTTGAGAAATATCATGCTGTCCTTTCATTGTCATAAGTGTTTGATTCCAAAACGCAGATAATTCGTTCACTGTCCTCCAAACATTGTGTGTACCATTGGCTTGAAGCCAGAAACAGAGAGGCTAAATCAATTCCTGAATATTGCGCTTCTTAGCGGGAATAGGAAACCCCAGTTATCAAAACTGGGAGCAGCGCAGTGAATAGCTAAGCTAATTTTCTTTGAATCCAAAGTAGTTTGTGACAGGCATACTATGTTAAAACATTTCAAATCGTATACTTATACTTTACCCCCTTAAGCAATACCCACATTCTGCTGATCATTCAGGACAATGAAATACGAATCTCTAAAATCGCATATCTATCGAAATAAATGAGAAACGCTGAATAATTTCTAACAAACCATTTGAAGAATTGAAAATCGCCATCACTTGGTTATCGGCTTCTTATATGGTGCATTTGTTCATGCACAGGAGTCTAAGCAACCACCCAAATCCATCGAAACTATTCATTAATTGACTGCGATAGAAGCGAAACTAGTGTCTGGTTTTATTTTGATGCTCGACCCACTATGTAAGTTGATTGCTGTGTGATGATGGAGCCACTTAAATTTTTATGTCAATTATTTGCCCTACAACCAAAGATTGGCTTCTTTCATGTTTTGCAATTAAAACCTAAATATTTGACTAGCGAATCCTACTCCTTGCGGTTTCGTAATTCACTGAAGAAAGCTGCCCTGCCCAAAAGCCGACACATGATGTCAATTCACCATGAACCTTTGACCTAAACCGGATGTAAATAACTTCGCTCAACTTGTTCCATCCTTTTTCCCTCCCTATTCTAAACCACTAATCAACAATTTTTGCTTTTCCTCTATGTCTTTCTCAACCACTCTTCTTCACATCCGTATCGACCAATCAACGCATATTCATTCTGACATTTGTTGCACGTCCTTTCACTTCACAGATATATATATATATATATATATGCGTATTAGCCAGGGGAAGAAGTTGTCCAAAATGAGCTTGTTCGCTACTCGTGTTGTTCTGCCAAACTGAAATCTTGTTCTCATTTTGCACGAAGAATGATCAGGCAATTGCCGTACAGAATCAAGGAGTGCAAACCGGCCTGGATGAGTAGGAAAATAAAGAAAACGATTACAACTGCACTGGCAGCACATTTTGCAGACACGGGTCAAGCAAACAAGGACGCATTATATGTGATCCACAAAGTACCAGCAAACCCATTCAAAGTTATTCGTCAAAAGCACCTTGCAACGGTTGAGGCAGTGGTCATTCGCCTACTTAATCTATACTTTTGTTTTCAAAAGAGATTCTTCCAGTCACTTCGCTTACCCTGGCCTCAACCTGACACAAACTACCGTGACCATTGTCATAACCCAGGAGGAGAGACCGGAAGTGTAACAGGTCACTTAACCCATCGATTGTAAAAATTTCCAAACCACAGAACAACAACAACAAAAATGCCCTTTCATTTCCAAGCCACTTATCACATGATCTTAATCAACCAATCATATTCATCACATCAGACCACTAAACCATTGTGACAATTTTGATTTCTACTCATAGCTTTATTAGCCCAAGGGAGAAGTTACCGAAAAAATCTTTTACTCGCCACAGTGTTTTATTAATATCTCAACGAAATATAACAGTCCTTTCAACCGTTGGCCCAGCTGGATGAAAACTCAACGGACTGGTCATCATAGACTAATACATAATCCCGACAGGGTAAATAAGTCAAACGCAATTCTTGGTATGCTCACTCATCTCTATTCCACGAACTAAATATATTCAAAAGAAAAACATGATTTCGGTCTACATACTCAGAATTATTAAGTAAGTTACAATCCTGCCAGCACCAATCAAAACTAGAGGTGAACAGTGGCTACTGGCTGGCATTACCTAGTCCCGTATAGACCTGGTGTGGTTTGTAACTCTGAGTTCCGTGTTTCATAAAGCACGTTAAAGCACAGATGAACCGTAGATTCTGACGACTATGGAGTTCAACATGTTCTCCATTCACTGCAATAACTCGTGAGATAAAAGACATTTTCTCCCCTCAATAACATTATTTGTTGGTAAATTTGGAGAAAAAATTAACAAGATCATGTGTTTTAACGTCAAGTACATTCGTGCCAACCGGCACCCATGCGTAGGTTCGTATGACACCAAGGCTAAAGGATTTTGCCTAATTTAAAAAATAAGATATGAATCTGTTAAACGGCATAACTGAACAAGTATCTTAGTCATAGAATTTCATTCGGTGGATCCCGGTGGATTCTAAAGAAGTTCTGTCGTGGCAGTCAGCTTACATGCTGACTGATGGATTCCATATGCCTCTGTAAATTGGATGGGTAACCCAAATGTGAAAAATATCAGTGTGGTACTATCCGTGTGGCTTCCTAAGCTCAGCTGGTGGGGCGTGCGCGGCACAAAAAGCGGAATCCGTGCTGAGGTTTGAAGTCCATCAAGGCTACTAAACTATTCACACTACAAATATAAGACTTGAATCAGTTAAACGATATAATTGAACCTTTAAAATTTGTCAAATTGTTTACCAAGTTATTTTGTTGTAGTTGCGACACCATCCGTGATATTTTCTAGTTTAACTTCATTTTTGTTCAGATAAAATGGATTATGTAGCGGTCCTCAAGCTAGTACAAATATACAAAGAGTTTTAGATTTTCACGGTGGATTGATCCAAGGATAAAAGTATATCCCTCGGTTGAGACCAGGGCAGGCAAAGTAACAAACTTTTATGACAAAGTGGTGAATTCAGTAGACAAGCGGCTGCATACTCAGACATTTGATGCTGCCGAACAGATTTGGTGGGTTTGTACGTCCTTTTGTCCCCTTGTTTGCTCTTTTGCCCTTGTCGGTTACTTGGTGATTCAATAAATGATTCAGAATCAATAGAGGATTCACACAAAATTAATTCTGACAACGCAACCACTCGCCGTTCCTCAGTATTCACAACTTTCGGGAACGCCTTTTCGAATGCTTGGCAAAAATCTCATGCGAAATGCAGAAACCAGTTCTATGTGGAGCACCCTCAATCAGAATAGGGAAATGTTGCAGAACACTAAACTTGTGAAATTGTATACCATCCGCATTAAAGGATTGCCTTTGTGTACCTTCTTAAACATTTCACCAGTTGTGGTTATCGATGCTGTGATTGTTGTTGTTGCTGCTGTTGTTGCTGTGTAACAGTGTTATATGAACACTAATGGCGCCGTTGTTATCGATTCCATCAGCTAGTTCTTATTGTGGAAACATAAAACAAGGAGTAACCTATTTCGCAACACATTTACATGCATGTATGTATACCAACATCCTCGGATTCCGTTTTCTTAAAATAAACCCTCCCGGCGCAGCACTATGCACATGGCAATCGGGGTTGTTCTCACACTTTGCGATGGAGTCCAAACGTGAATTTGGGGTACCCAAATGTAAATCCGTTACAGTGACGCACCATATCCGTTGACGGCAGTTGGTTGAAGGCATAAATGCGTACATTTGAATGCTCATAGCTTGGGGACACCAACAAACCAACAAACGTACAAAGTATACGATCAATTCCATATCATGTTATATATTTTACGGAATTTTGCAGGGAATCTTAAGTAAAAAAGTTTTCTATATCGGCGAAATAATTTAGAAATCCGCCCAAACTAACTGAATGCTATGAAATAGTTCAATGTATCCTTCCTTATTTGGTGCGTCCTGATATCCAAACTCGGACGTTCTGAATTTTGAACAGATTCACAAAACAATCTGACAAAGCATTAAAAAGACTATAAGAAATAACCCATGGAATTACCACACTCTAATAACGTTTGTGCCTATGGTTAAAATTAATTTGACTGAAAATCAAAACAAATATTCATGGAGCATGCATTAAAAGAGCAACAGATTTTAGAATATAGATGTTATCAGTCGTCCATCAACTTCAAGTTTTCGATTATGGCGAAATTCGACCACTGTGCACGAGATGTGGGCGTTTACGTGATATTGATTAAAAGCTTCGTTTGTGCGTGAACAGTGAAATAATCAGGGTACAAGAATGAGAATAACCGTGATGTACTGTTTGCGGATAGTTATGTGGAGGTAAATAGGGGCAGAGTGGATGGATGGATGGATGGATGGATGGATGGATGGATGGATGGATGGATGGATGGATGGACGAATGAATCATCACATATTACCGATCTCATTCTATTGTGTACAAATTATTCACTTGCACCTGTTGGTTAGTAACGCCTAAGAAAAATCTAAATAACCCTTGACTTTATTTGAATGAAGAAGTCAGAAACATGGGTTTGCACAATTTATCCATGGTCATTTCGCTGCATCTGTACACGTGCAGACTGCAGTCAAAGTCATTTTTATATTGTCAGTGAGGTAACTACCGTGAAATAAACACGTGATTGCTAATCACAAAGCACAACACATGACACAGTAACACAGAGAACGGGAGAGAGTGGGGTGGGGAGGGGGTCATTCACCAAGGCAAAGTGAATGTGACTAACCATTTACGTTGTTTTCATAGATCGGGTTTGAGGGTCCAAATGGCTAGAGCCTCGGCAAACTTGTGACGGGAAAACATTGTTTTCAGTTTCTTAAACTTCATTTTATTACTTGCGCTGTATTTTAAATCCTTAAGTCTGGCCAAGTTTGACGACCAATTGTCAAAATTTATCTCGCAATCAACGAAGTCGCGTTTATTCAAACTGTATCTACAAGCCATTTTTGGGTTCGCTGTAACGATCGGCAAGCTTAACAGTGAACTGGTAACTGTATTTATACTTCACTTTACCTGTAGGAAAGCTGATAAATGATAGCAGGGGATCCGTGAAAACCGTTTGGGTTTTTTGAAATTTGCACCCATAATTATTTTTATGATGACGAAACTGAGTCATCATGTACTTCTGTCTCAAGGTAAAGTTAGTTTATTTCGTGAAGGGAGAGTACGCGTGAGAGTAAGAAAACGTTTATTCCCTTCTTTCCAGCTTCTTCTTGTTACACAAACTTTATGTGATCCATATTAGAGGGTTTCGTGTAATACACGATATTTTCACATTTCAGTTGTATCTTCTTTTACAAGAACCACAAAGTCAGATTGATCAGAACGATACCAAAATTTTTTAATGGAATTTGGCGGTACAACAGGCAAATGTTCCGTCTACAAATCTGAAAAGTCACAAAGAGGGTTCTGAAAATAACACTGAGCAATTAAATTGAGTTTACTGTTTTCTATAGGAAATATTGAGATTGAAATGTGACAAATAGGAGGTTGATTCTGATCAAGTGTTTCAATTTGTTTTTCTCCGTCATCAAATGCTATATGAGAAACAGCTGGTAAGCGTAACTTTGGACAACTTTGGTCTGAAAAAGGATGACGTTCCATTTGCGTTAGTGCCCGTGCCAGCTAGATAGGTCGGTCGTACGGAGTGGGTCATCAGAGTATTTTGAGTTCAATATTTTGCAGACAACCCTGGTCCGATATCACGTGAGTTGATCATGAGTCAACACTTTCTCAAAACCAGCTTCCCTCAATGCTAATTGAAAATTCCTGATTTGTTGTCACTGCAGCTGTTGCTTGGTTTCAAATACATACTTGATGCAAACCCTCTTCCCATATATTACAGTCATAGCCCCTCTATCTGTTAGACAAACCAGATGAATGTATTTGATTTGTAATTTGACAAATAGCTTGATACATCCGTTTAAATTTCCTTTTTAAACCAAATATTGATATTGAAAGATAGGACAACAATAATTCCGTTAAGTACAGATAAGCATTTGGAGATGCATTGCGTTAATTCATCTCAAAAACAAGATGAAGCAGTCCAATTGACATGTGTTTGGTTTGAAAAAGTTAAACACTCGCATTTGACCTTCTGTTTGGTCGGTAAATTAGGATTAGTTTTTAGCCGATGTAATTCAAATAAATAAGCAACAGTCCAAAGATTTTAATCAATTCTTCCTTCCATATACCTCTGACAAGTGTCAAGCTAAACGAAGGATTCTAAAAATGGTTAAATTTGACAACAATTTCCTGTTTGATATCAATAGTCCTCCTGGTGGGAATTCGATGTCCAGTTAGAAAACATGCCGATTATGGACGTAGGAATACATTCGAGATTGTATTTCTTGTTTATTAATAGGACAATTCAGTGCGTAAATTACTCAAATCAGTTTATAAATTCCATTTGCCATTAACTAGGTGTACTTTGGAATAAGGTTTCGCGGAATGGAGTCAGACCTAGATAATGAAGAACTAAACATTTGTATCTCAACAGTTGGTCAGTTCTACAATTCTTTTGTAGATCGGACTAAGAGAATAAAAATACATAATTTGTTATAATCGAGGAGGATAATTACTTACGTCAGAATACCTGATAAGCAAAATGACTAATAACAACCAGCGGTCATTCATTTATTCGGTTGATGTTGTCATAGAGATAAAACTGATGCAAAATCTTCATTGGGTGATCTTAGTTTTGATGTGTAGCTCTAAATATTATCTTTCTCTTACTTCTGTTATTGTTTTGATCTCGGTTCCTTGAACAAGACTAACAGAAAAGATAATTCGAAATCAATTTTGGGCACCAAAAAGAATTTCAATCGATGAAATGTTTCTTGTGAAATTCTATTTTTATGATTTTTTTAATGCAATTAGAGAACCGTACTTCAAATATTGCAAAGACCATTGCACACGATAGAACACAGTCGTCACCTGCTGTGCAGGAGGACAGCTTAATTGGATTTTGAGGCAGGTACATATCAATTAAACCCAAGACTTCCACTGGGAAAATATCAACTGATGAATGGAGAAGTACACGAGTTATAAGTGCGTGCACTCGAGTGATGTGAATGCCCTAACTTGTGTGACCTCAAAGTCGTTGCCTTGGCCTCTTTTTGTTCCATGTAAGGCTAATGGAAAAGATTTCGAATCGTTGAAAACGTCAGTGCATTCAGCAATAAAAAGTCACGGTTTTTTTGCAAACTACATTAAAAATATTTTGAGCCGGTAAACCTCAGCGAATACAAAACTGTATTTGAACTATTTCAAAAATGCCTTTTACGGAGTGGTTTAAGTACCTATCTTTGAAATAGTATTAGAAAACTTTTCATATCATGTAGCTCAAGAGTGAACCTAATAAGCGGCCAGATATTGGTAAGTAACTGACGACGAAATAGTAATTTCGATCAGTCTTCTAAATAAAAAATTGTCTAAATATATTTAATAGTGCAAAGCGGCAAGAATGCAAGTATATAGAACTGGTACTAGATGTGGTACAAGTAGCAGAAGCTATATATATAAATGCATAGCTAATTGCTAAATTAAGTGTTTTTTAATCACTTAATCTCAATTTCGGCCACAGTATATATATATATACTTCTGTAGCACAGTCTATAAGAAACTCTTGGAAAACTACACTGGCGAGAACTAAAATTCTCGGCCAATAAGACCTCTCCACCCTTTAGTTCCTGCTCACAAACAGCAGGTTAACACTCGTAAAACATTGAAGCAGAAGACACTATTTGTTTCAGTGTAGATGAAATAGAAATAAGATCACAATAATTCATTGCCTCGAGCGTTTTCTTTTTGTTTTCTTGACACCCAGATTAAAATTACGTTCAGCGCCGTGAGATCTCAGAGTGCAGTTATATAACGCCAGTGATAGTCAACTGGGACAGTGTGCCACAGATCCCCTTTATAATGTGTTTTGGCAGTTTAGACGGAGGCCCTTCTGTGTTGATTTCCATAGTTCAAGTTCAGAGAAATATAGTCATCTATCCTCTAAATAAAACTTTAACTTTGATGATCTATAATTTAGTAATTTGGGAAATAAAGGCCCAAAATATTTATGAATACACAACTACTTGTATGACAAACGAGGAACAAAAATATCAAAAACAAAATACTTAGCTAGCTTGCATCCGACTCTATTGTTCTCGAGCGCATTATTGCAGACATTTGCTGGCCTTAATGTCGGATATTACGTAAGATGCAAAAGATGCAGACAGATTACCGGCAAATTTGTGAAAGGTCAAAGTATTTCACACAAAACTGATGCGTCCCACCACGGGGACTGAGAGGAACATCTTCACGTAAAATAGTTTGCCATTTTTCTGCAAACTGCGTAAACTGCTGTTAACGTCTGTAGTATACTTGTCTGATATCGGTCTTAGTAAAAAGTTACCGCTAGGTATAATCGGTTCTTAGCGCAATGCTACCTTCAGTGGTAGTATCGTTTGGCACTGCTTGCTTCCTTTGTGCTTTGTAATCTCGAGCGCTATCTCTACCACCGAAATAATTATTGTATAAAGGTAGTCAGAATAGTTCTGAACACAGTCTACAGACGTAGTCTATGTTTAACTTTGCCTAGATCTGATTGAACTCTTTACTAAGGAAAACCGGACAATGTATAGGTCGTCTATCAGGCTACTGTCTAGCCAATCTATCAATGTGCTGAAGAGCGCTCGAATGCAGCGCTAGAACTATTAGTGTTAAATGTCATTATCTGTGTTTAACTCAGTCCTATGAGGAAAATCGAAAAGCAACTCGTCATTTTCAATTCATGTATTTATTATCCAGTGCAATAATTTATTATTCACGGCAGTCCACTCACAAAACATCTTTCTATACCATAATGTTGGATGTGCATGCAGCACAAAGGTGGTGAATGCGTTGGCCAGTAACAATGACACTTGGTAAACAACTTCGACGGCGACACCGTTCCTGTCTAAGAAGTAACCGTCAAATTGTTGTCACTCTGGATAAGGGGCACTGCACAACGGTTTCTTGTTGGAACTCTTAGACGGAATGAAATCATGAAGGTTGTCAGATGGTTCTGCCTGTGTGTTTGCATTGGTTCCAGTTTTTCCTCATCACTTAAAAATAAGCCATTTTACAAAGAAAATGAAAACGGTTGAACTTTTTTGTTCAACTTCTTCCTGACAAAATTTAACTCAAAATGGAAAAGTCTTGCAAAGTAATGCGATGAGAACTGTGAAGTTGGAAAATCAACCTAAGTTGAGTTTAAATACTCGACGAGGAATGATTTTAATTTGAAAATTAAATGTTGGAACAGTACCCTCCTGTAGCAAACTCACTACAACAAATATATGATATGTATATTCGTTCATTATTCAGATTCAAAATTACATTTTCTCAACTTTGGTTATATAACTAATGAAAGTTATCCGCATGAGTGCGAAATTCACCAGCATTATGACTGGTTATTTGTACTTAATAAACGGATCAAATCTTTACATCACTCTGATGTGATTTGTTTTAACGACCATAGATGCGGTTATATGCACCACAGTTCACCGAATGATGGACAAGAAGATTTCATAGTTGTTTGGATTCATATTAAATTATCCTCAAGTCATTGACTCCCCCTAATTAGCTAGATATGTCTTTGGCAATAACTCGCTTCTGTATTAGGACTACCATTCGCCTCCACCGTTACGCAACTGAAAGGGACATTCCTTGGGATAAATGACTGCTGATAACTGACAATCAAATACTCAGTTCTTATTCTATAGGAAGACGAATGACTAAATTTTATTGAGTTTATATCATCTTAGGGTCAGCTATTACCAACGATGATTGAATTAAATTACTGAAACAAATTCATAGCACTACGTGAATTAAAAACCTTTATTGTGAATTCTTTCCGGAAGTTCAAACTAAACAATAGTCAATAATCTTATAGGATGCTTATTGGGGCATGTGCATGAGTGAACATTTTAACCCAGCTTTGGACAAAACTTTGTCTAATCGTTTGCCTTACATAGCTGTCTTTCTCCCCCACTGATTTGATTTAGCCAACGAGGACACAAAAAAACTTCGTTCGACAAAATCTCACATTTTTACCATTTCTACGTTCATTTTCCAGTGGTCGGTTTTGTAGACTTTCATGTGTAATTTCTATTGTCACAGAGTTTGAGAGTATCCTTGTAGACAGAACTAGCTCAATTGGATGAAAACTGGAATATAGCCTCTGAAAAAAAAGAACATTTCAATCAATTACCGAAGAGATAAGAATAGATATTGTTTTACCACATCAACCCTTTTGTTTCATGTGATGTGTTCAAATGTGAAATCTGGACCTTTATCGTTGGTAGCTTCAGTGCACTCTATATTAAAACCCTAATGCCAATGTATAGATTCCCGTCAAAATCTTGGCCTGATGCCTATTCCCACCATGTTCTGATGAATTACACGGAAAATATAGCACTGTTTGCAAACTCCATATTCGGTATACTGACATTATGTACAACACGCAAAGAGGCGGGTGGATCAAGTTCCAATAAAAAATCGCCATTGCTATTTTTGCGGTGTGTAGTGGATAAATTTGACTTGGTCCAATTGTGCACTCTTGGCGCCCAGATAGGGCTTGATGATGGTGATGAGTTGGCTTCTGTGAAAAACACAACGTTCGGGTAAACAAAATTGTATTCCCAACAGATAACCACCCGTGATGCGAAAACTGATCAATAAATCACTTTTAGTCAGCATATTTTGTTCACTCCTGGTGTGTGTGATAAATGCCACGCAGAACCTGTCAAATCTACAACCACATCAAACGGAATTCAAGCGTTATCCCCTGCCCGACTGCCAGGGATGGTGCGCGTCAAAAGTCTGCATCGCAGAAAGTACATATTCATAGTCAACTTTGTGACAACAAACATCAAGATAATCCACAATTAATGTAGTTTAAAGGTGAACGCAAATAAGTTTGGATAAAGCAAAAGGCTCGGTCAAATGGATCCATTTAATTAACGTGCATGGTTTCCATGAGATCCCGCTGAATCACGAGAAAATAAAGATTAGCTTCAACTAATTAAACCCTCTTCAGTTGCATACACTTCTTTAAACCCAAATACTCAAGAAATAAATGTAGCAGCCCAACTTTTACTGGCCCTGTTGAATATCCAAAGTTCAGAATGGTCATTTTGCTCTCACAGGTCAGCACAGACGTATTATCATGTGATTCTGATCGTGAACGATACTCGATCTGACCATTAAACCGGCCTAATCTAAACTGAACACAAAGTGTAATGGAAAATGAAAAACGGTCTGATCAGCTGCCCGGTGGTCCAGTGAATAGGATGCTTGCGTTCTGCTTGTGACGTCCCGGGTTCGATCCCCAGTTGGGCAGATGGATTTACTCTGCTGATGAGACCCAACCAGGTTGAAACGGCTGTGCAGTGCTTCCCAACTTGGAAGTTAAAACTGCATTTGCTGTTTACAAGACGAATCCCCTCTTCGAAACAAAGAGAAATGTTTAAATCATACGAACACTCAACCACCTCTACTTCTGTCACACAAATCGAAATGGAGCAAAATAGAAATAGGTTGTGTTTCGAAGCGCACAGCTAGAAGAACTGCACAAGAACCTTAATTGTTGAATCATTGTTGGTTCGGAATGAACTCGGTTTTTGCGACCTTTATGTGCACTCCGTTGTTTCAAATATATCGCGCTAGTTTTTACACAGTAACGAAACCCGAGATATGATGGGGTTTTCTGTTTGAAGAGTTAAATTGCAGATATATTACAAACTGGATTGATGTATATGCCATACTTGGTGAGCATCAAACTCTCTGCCTTTGTGTGTTATTTCAAATAGAGTGGAATTCTCTTGTTTGAGTTGGTATCTCAAAGAGATAAGCATTTTAAACCAAACAAGTTCATAAGTCAATAGAATAGTACCTTTTTGATATTGAAAAAATGGTCAATAAGCGTACTCTACACTGGTAGTTCATATATATTATTTATATTTATATTAAAATTACAGTTCACATAATCGGTTTCAGTATGTCGATGGAGACGTTTTCCAGAGTAGAATTATCCGAATTTTAAAAAATAACTAGAATTTTTGAAAATGATTTCAATCGATTAAATATATAAATTGGTTTTTGATTTTTCTGGAGCAACTTAATATTTTTAAATAATTTCCCTGCAATGACAATCGGATCAACTTTTTTCTTTGAGTCCTACCGCACAGCTTCCAGCGTTTTGGGGAATTGGCCTTCCAGTTACTGCGTTTTGGTTACCTTTTTCTATTACCAGTCTCTATCTTTCTCGCATAAAGGGTTGCTATCTGGAAATTATCAGCCTATTCCTGAAGGCGGACTTTATCAGTAAGAACAGGCCTAAAATACTTCTACTTTGTCCTCGGAAAATGATGTGACTTTGTTTTTCTCGAATAATTTTCTATCTATCCATATCCCTCCTCCTTCAAAAGTAATTTAGTCATCGTTTGATTTTCTGAACGAAGGTCAATTACGTCATATTGTCGGGCCATGGTATACTCAATACGTGAACGATCCGTTTTTGTTTGCACAGTTCGGGGTGATGGATACGAATCGTTACCGCCTCGGCTGTGCAAAGCATAATCTGCCGTAGTTGTTTGGTCAGATTAATCGAGATTCTGTAAATGACAAAAACGGATCGTTCACGTATTGAGTATGCCATGGCCATGACGTAATTGACCTTTGTTCAGAAAATCAAACGATGACTGAATGACCCTGTGTTACGTAATCTGCTTAGAAAAGTAATTTAAACAAGTGCTTCATCGTATTTCCCCTATTCAAATAGTTGGGAATAAATATATTTCATAAGATTGATAAGTATATTCAATTAATTTTATTATTGAGAGGAAACAGGCGAAATCATAGCATAGAGTGTTTTCCCCC
>UZAN01043476.1:5701-18029 GCA_900618425.1 Echinostoma caproni
AAGGGATCCTCCAAATTTCGCCCGATTGCTTGCACTTCTGTGGGTTTGAAAGTCATGGAAAAGATTTCACTATAGATGTTTCCCCAGCTGAATGCACCTGATCCCAATCAATTTGCCTATTGCAGTTCCTGGTCAATCATTGATGCTTTGGTATCCCTTATTCATTATGTCTCTTCCTCCTTGGACAGGAAATGTTAAGCCGTTCACGTACGTTTCTTTGATTTTAATGATGCCTTTAATTGTGTTGATTGGTCGAAACTTCTTCACACTCTTTCTGAGAAAGGCATTCAGCCGGAGCTTACCAATCTGTTAAGTAATTATGTCACCCATCGATTACAGCTTACTTAATAAAAGAGTGGTGACCTTTCACTATCACCCTACACTCAAGGAGTTCTTCAAGGAGCTATTCTCTCTCCCTTCTTGTTCGCCACCCATATTTCTTCAATGCCTGCTTTTGATGATTTTTTGCTCATTAAGTATGCCGATGATATTGTGAATGGCATGAAGTTTTTCAATTCCTCCGTGTACCCCAAACTTATTCAGAATATTTCACTGCTCACCGACTGGTCTTCACAACACAATCTTAAAGTGAATCCTTCCAAGTATAATGGTGTTTTATTTTCTTTGCTGAAAGGTGATCAATATATTGATGTGGTGAACTCTTGTCATCATGTGATTATCAATAGTGAACACGTTTCCAGAACATGATCCCTGAACTACCTTGGAGTCACCATTTCCCGCAATCTTTCATGGTCTCCTCATGTTGTCGAGACATTTCACAAAGTTATAAAACTCACCTTTTACATTATTCGTTTGAAGATGCTATCTAACCCAACTCACTTAATAAAGCGTTTTGTTTTATCCTGTATCCTTCCCCACTGGCTTTATGCATCCCCTTTTATTTTTCCGGGTCTTTTGATCAAAGACTTCAAACTCATACGTACATCTAATAAACACTTATGTCGATACAGCGGCATATCTCGTGAGTATGTTGTGCAGTTTATTATTTCACAGCACCTTAGGGCTTGCCAGAAAGTTTCTATCAGAATACTACTTGACCCATCTCATCCACTGTACCCTCAACTTAGTCAATGTATCTCCACATGTAGCACTCGAACCAAAGTGTAAACACCCTACGGAATTTGATAAGCGAAGTCTTTGTAATTTTTTTCCCATAATAAAAATTCGAATTTGAAATTTGAATTTTGTATAAGCGTATAGCACCACGCGCCACAACATACAAATCTTCTGAAATACCGTACTTGGCACGGATTCTTACCAACGCTGATCTTGTGACTGGGACTCAAAAAAATCTTTGCTAAATTGCCCTATTTTCGTATATGTAACGTATCATCATCCGTTTTCTTTTACCATGCAATTTCCATAGAAGAGTGATTTTATAGTAGCTGAATGTTCATCCCCTATGGGGCGAATTAAAGCCCTCTTCTTGACTTAACTTGACCGCAGGAGCAAGATGCGAGACTCTCGCTGTAACACGCCGCGGATTGGTCTGCTATGTGAACAGAATCACTCGTCATAAATAATAGTGTGAGCAAATTTCGACCAATGAAAATGATCACTGGAATGAACAAACTTACAGAAAAGGAGAACAGAATCTCCCCGACTTATTGGAATTTGACAATCCAGACCCTCTTCGCATATGGTTAAGGGTAATTCATAATGACGCAAACCGCTCAAACACGAGCCCACAATCTTGACAGACGAGTCAAATGTGTCGCACAGAAATATGATGTCTGGATTATAAGCCTATCGGATAATGAAGAACGACAAATCACAATATTCTGATCAGTTAACTGAAGAAAAAAATTAATGATTTGTAGAGCGATAAGAATGTGAAAAATGGTGTATTCGCACACATCCCGGAAACTGGTGGTGGTTGGCCAGTTCGAGTGATGGTATTTAAAGAGAACAAACAAAGTATTGTCGGTAAGAAAAATAAATCAATAATAACATGGCGATGGGGAAAAGCAATACCAATAGTTAGCCTCCATTTTCCAAAATCTCGCTTGAAGTTAAGTTTCTAATGAACCAAAAGTATAAATCACCACAGCGACAATCTACCCGGTTTTATTATTCCGTCCTCATTTGGAGTCAGGAGACATCGATGAGAAGAAAGTGAAAGAAACCTTTCAATTTCCCTTCGTGCAACCATCAAACTTGCAGTCTCATATGTTGAATTTCGTTGGTCTCCTTTGGCTTTCGTTTTTCCGATCAATGGAGTTAACGGTAAAACTAAGTGATAAACGGAGAGCAGTGTACCGAAAAAGATGCGCAATGTAAATCTCTTAGACACACGTAGCAGTAGTGTTCGGATGAGAATACGCTGCACGTAAGATGTCCCTAGCACTTTGTCATATATTCGTCTCTCTACATAAAAACGTTCGATCCTTGGGCTTCTTTCACATTTTTACCCAATTTTCACACCCTATGAAGTCAGCAGCGAAAATCAGCCAAGTATATTTTGTTGAACACGGATATTGATGACTCGGATGATGATTATGAGGCTAATGGTTGTTTTCGCAGATTTGAAGTTATTATGTCGATTGCGAAAAGTTCAATGGCCTCAATGGGATTCGAACCCTTACCCCTGAGCTACACGGTCGACTGTGTAGCTCAGGGGTAAGGGTTTGAAGTCCCGACACGACTGATCGCAGTTCGAGTCCTGACAGGGACACAAAAAGTACGCACGAGTCCGAAACAGCTGTCCAGTGCTCTTTGTTGGTAATCACAAACATTTCCATCGCATTTAAATGCATACAAACAGTAGGGAATTAACGATCTCCCAAGGAATGAAACCCACACAGAAGACCAAGAGTGCCTGATGCCTCTGAACAATCGAATGGGCTAATCCAAGCTTGATATTCTAAAAATAATGGATATTCGATGTTTTCCAGCTATAGCAGTAGGAACAACAATTTCTGATAAAAGTGATCATTTGAATTTAATGAAATTCGTCATTGTCAGAGTACAATTAATCAAACTATGGTTTTAGCCATATGCTGAACTTCATACATTAGGAGTAGAATGACGTGTCCGGCTCAACGTTGAGCAACGTTGATGTACTTGGAAATTTACGAACAAACGGTTATGATTATTGAGAATTAACTCCCGTTTAAAAAGTAAACCAATGAACAACGCAATTGGTTTTCAACTGCCTTGGACGAATGCTTCTCTAGAACATGCTATCGGTAGTGTTGGCCGACGCTGGTTTGGCAATAACTGAAATGGGATCGATGCTATCGATGCATAGATAGCCGCAATATGAACGGACTTAGGTTATCATGAAAAGGCAGTGAAATAGTTTGGTTGATGTTCAGGTTAACTCTTTACTTAAACTCTTGAGATTTATACCTGAGAGGCTAACAGTGGGATTTAAACAGTTCGAGCTCAACTTTGAATTGATTTAGAAAACTTGTATAGCCTTATTTGCACACGTTTAATTCAACCGCGATCGTCCCAATTATCAGAACAAGCAAATTGAAAATCATCAATTAGGAATTACTGTTTAATCTTTCATCTCCATTATTTTTATTTTTTGATCTTATCTACTTTTATTGAATATACAATGATACGGTTTCAAGCAAGAAGGAAATGGCCAATCAAAGGGCTGCCATATAACACAGAAAATGTGGAAGGTTAGGTGGTGGTGTTGGGATTCGAGCACACCTCCGGATAGATGATGTTGATTACTTTAACTATATTACGATCACCGTTTTAAAATAAATATGATGTTTTGATCATTTTTGTCCTGAATATCGATTTGAAAAGCCTAAGCAAGACATTTTCAACTGCCTCCTAACAGATGGCATAAGTTAAAGAAATCACGTAGAATATTCAGTCACCTTTTTAGTGGCCCAAAATACTCGACTGTAGTACGCTTACAATCCTCTCAACCAGATGTACTAGCACTAGTCATTGTTTGTGAAGTGATTGGGAATTTGATACTAATCTGTGACTTATGAAAAAAACCCTAAATAAGCAAGAAAACTGTTGATCACAGGTGATTTTAATGAAGTACATCAGCGCATTTGTCGACTTTCTAAGAATATGAGAAATCCGCAAATTTCGCCTCACTAATTTCAAAAAGACTTTCTATATATTTATTTATTGATAGTCCAGTGAAGTCACTTATGAATCAGCAAGTTACCTAACGCGTTTCGTATTGGATCCTCAGATGAGTTAGAAATGAGATATTAGTTGTGGCTCAAGAGATAAAGAAATCATTGTGTCAGATGTGAAATTCCATGTTGGGTGAGCGACACGAACACATTATCGGGAAAATATTCTTTGATTGAACGCTTGACTCGGCCAGTTGATTTTCTATTCTGGCTAGTAAGGTGCATTGCTGCAGTGAAACTTGTGTATACATGTGTTGTGAAGAAAAAGCGAAGAGTATGAGACTCAAAACGCACATCAACTTCTTATCTGACCGAAAAAGAACGATGTGGATAGGCAGAAAAAATGAGGCGGTTCTCGATCAAAAAATGCACTTTTCTATGTTTATTTCCCCCGATTGTTTGTCAAGCATTTTCAGGGTTGTGTTTATTCAACCACAAACCAGAGGCAGGAAAACAACAACCATCCTGAACTGATAATAACAACCATCAAACACAATATCAATTAAATCGACTTGTACGAGGATTATGCTTTTCGAGTTGATTCTTTGCTGTCCCGATCGAGTCAAATTGTAGACGGTTTATTGTTCCGTTCGACGTACCAAGATCAGTCCTTTCATTATCATCATCATCCTCTGGTGTTCGGCCTTGCTAACCGCCTTCTGTCACACTCTCAAACACACGCCCGTGCATGCATGACCTCAGTCATTCACTGATTGGATCGATGGCCTGGAAACCGAAAGGGAATGCTGTTGATCCCACAAAGCGATCAGAGATGCAGACGCCAGCTTATACGGATCACATGTAGCAGCCTTAATCAGTCTGAACTTTCAGACCGATCCTAACTGTCAACATCCAACCTGTGAGAGATTGAAACCTGCAGCCTACTGCCGAAGGGGAGGAAGCTGCTCTCGATCTGTTACTATGACTGCACGTATCCAAATATTATCGGTTGATGAGGAGTCACAATCTGAATCGAACTACTGCAATGGACGTTCTGTTATTTAGTGCTTGTCCTTCGTTTCGTAACTATTCACACTGCACAAAAACACATGATTTCGATTATTTTCTACTAACCTGTAGACGGTTATGTTGTAAGAAGAGGTAAAGGAGTGAAGATTGAGGTCAAACATTCTTGTTTTTTATCATTCTAGAAACAAAACAGAGCGAAGGAACAGTTGTATCCTAGTTAGCAGTTTTTCACTTGGTGAGCCCAAATGATCTGACTGTCAGTGCACTGGAAAAGAGCTGCATTTTTAGATATTTTCATCTATTTATCGATCGAACATTAGTGTGTCGGTAACCATGAATAGCGTACTTCCGACAGCATTTCCTTTTCAATAATCCTCGGTTTCTGAAGAACAGTAGAAATAGTTAACAGCATATTCAAGAAGACCTGATAGTAATGATAAAGATCAATAATGTTAGCCTTGAGATATGGATTGGAGAAGCGTAAATAGTTAGACTTAACATTAACCTGAAGAAAAAATCTGTCCCCTATTCTGATCTGGTAGCAAAGGTAGGGCTCAAATCTTGAAACATACGAATACAGTGACGGCTAAGTAAACCATCTGAACGTCGCTTTTCTGATATTTACTCATCATCCAGTCACTTGCTACAATAGTGGAGCTAATGCATCTACTTGTTATTCTTGTAACATCAGTCTATATGAATTCTCTATCTTCCGCTTGAATTTGCTCTCAAATCCGCTTTTTTATCCGAATGGGCGTTCAAAAGACAGCAATCAAAACCGGCGCGCGAAAGTGCATGGTTAGTGGTCAAGGAGTATAAAAACTGAAAATGAACTGAAATTGTTACAAACGACGATTGGATATTTTATAAGATTTTCATTTTTATGGATAAAATTGCAACATTTCTAATAGTTCGACTACTATATTTCTTTGAAATATATGCAATGTAAATAACAGTCAATTTCATACGCAGCACGGATGCTTGAAATCAGCGATTAAATCCCATGCTGTCTTTAATCGGACGTGAATTACAAATTTTGTATTAGCTTACTTATTATTGGCATATTTCTTTCAAATTTCCATACATGGAATGTATTACAATTGTTTGTTAATACCGTACATATAATTAGGTAAGGACCTTTTAATTCCAAATAAGGTGATGAATTCACATCTTCGCTAAAACCAGAAACTTTTCATTTTGTGGACGATTGATTCATTTTATTGTGCCTCGTACAAAAATGGGCTTAAAACATTTCATAAAATTTGTCATGGTCATAAACCTTTGTGATTGAGATTTAACTACATTTGATATTGCCCAATGAAACTAAGAAATATGATGAAAAGTTTTCCACTCCAATAAAAATGTGTTGGTGTAATTTGCAGTACACTTTGTTTGGAATTTGTATGTGGACCTCTTGAAAATATTTTAGTAAGTAAAAATTATTGCAAACCAAGTAGAGCACATTGCCGGTAACAGCACATTGAGACAAGTCATCACTACATTTGCTGAAATATAAATGAATAATAAATCATTTAAACCGAAACTATTGGGCAGGTTTATTTCCTCAGCGATTGTCGAACAGGATTATGAAAGTCCATCATCAAGATTGGCTGAATAATGCGATTGTGTAGTGCCAACTCGTTGTGTGTNAGAGAGAGAGAGAGAGAGAGACGGAGGGTGAATTAACAGGTAAAATGTGCACGATGATACGATTATTCTTCGAGCACACACCCGTTTCGGCTCATGTTTATGTTGACCAGCTACAAACTGCACTTGACTACCTTTCGTCTTAATCAGTTTGATATAAACACGTTTGAATGACACTGAATCATTTAGACATGTCGGTCTCCATCACAGCATAAATGTAAACCATATATATCACAGTGAAGACAAACAAGTTCATCACAGACTGATTGAACAAGTTACCAGAGCGAGAGAGTAAAAGCTCCCCCGTTTGGCATTTTATTCCTGCCCCGCCCCGCATCACATTACCGAGAATGTTATTTAACAGTCTACCGAATAGTTAGCTGGTACGCACCTCGGAGTTTCAAACAATACTGTCAAAGTAAAGTGATGTGGTTTATCCTCAGTTGTCTAATTTCGTCCCAAATAAGAATCAAGGCACTGCACTTTTAGACAGTTAGACACAAGGACTGGTCACATATTCACTCGGTGTTGGTTTTTTCATCCGGACGTTAACTGGAAGTGTACGGGCCACGGTCTCCAGTAACTGCCGGTTACCAAGTTATGAATGTCTTAGAGGTGGGTTCCGTCATTTTTCACGTGATATCAACTGAACTGAAAGGGGTCGACAGATTGTAGTGCATTGGGGATTAAAAGATCGTGCATCTTGTGTCCACATCAGGACCGTAAACGTAAACCTCGGGGTTGAGAACCTGAGAATCCTGTACTCTCTAGTCAACACCGTCATCACATAGGAGTATGTGAATCAGCCCGGATGAGACGATGGTCAGTTGTCTGGTTCATTCTGCTCTTCTGGAGGACATGATCAAGTGAATGCAGTACAATAATTTGGCGTAGTGAGTAGCGTCCACTGGTATATTTTCCGATTTATTCAGGAGAGCAAAATGCTGTTTCTCAACGCAGCGGAAAATATCCGTGTGTACAGTCTATGCAACTTCATAGACATCACTGAGTGTATAGTATTTCATTTTTGTGGAGTTCCTCCTCGGGAGTTCGATGATTACAAAAAAATACCCTACCAACAAGATTCATTTAAAACATTCGAAAAACTGCTAAAGAACCAACGAGTGAAATACAAGGGGAAAGCAATGCAGATTCCCTGTGTTCTGTGAATTCGTAAAGGAAAATATAAGAAAATCATCCATATAAATAATTTAGTCTATTTCGTAAATCTTGTCCTCATTAGTTCCCAGCGCAAACAGAAACTTGTCTGATTTATTGTTGTGTAATTTTCTGTCCCTCAATCTATTCGTTTTTTTCGGAGCTCTCACGTTCAAACCAAATAATAATCGATGTGAACGAATGTGCGCGTATTAACACATGGAGACACAACAAACTTTAGATTGACGTTCATTTCAGTCAATATCCTATGCCCCTGTTTTTTCTTCTAGAGAGTGATGAAAGCGATTTACAATGAGATATTCTTTATATTCAAAACGATTCAAACCATTATTTGCTCTCCGCATCTTTATCTGTTTGTGAAGGATGCATTAAACTCAAAGCTCTATCTCTTTATTCCCATACCGAGATAGCGGAATGACGACCGGGAAAAGAAGCCGTTATTTCCAAATAGATGGTATATTTTTGTTCATTTTAGCTTCATACCTCGTTGTGTGATGACTGTGGGGAGCTGCATGGCAGACCACTTGTTTAACCTATAGCAAACATTAAAAGTACAATGAAATAGATTACCATGGCGAGTGATGTTTCCCGAGGCACGTAGCGGATGGAAAAAGATCAAGAGCGGTCAAATCAAAACTTGCCACGGGGGTGTGAAAATATTGGTTCACAAAGATGACGTTAGGCTCCCTGGATGAGGATCGGGAGATCATATTACCCGGGCGTTAGATACACTTGGTAATATGGCTGAGTGTCGCAAACAGTGATGCTCGTCCATCTACTCAATACCTTTGCAACCTTAGTCTGTAAGAAATCTTTACATTACCCTTGAATTTGATCTCAGCATTCCAATCTTCATTCGGTTCTTTTATTCAAATGGGAGGCCAAAAGACAACAACCAAAACCGGAGCACACAATTTCATGATTATTGGTTGTAAAAATTGAAGTAAAATGTGTAATTCGTATTTCGTAACAATTTGATATCAATGTTGATATCTCAGGCTGCATTCCACGAGGTTTATTCAAGAGGTGGTCACGAATGAGGTGCATAGTGGAAATTTTGTTACAGGCATTTTCAACACGTGTCCCAGTATTCGTACTCGATACAGCAAAATGATAGAGACAAGACCTTTCAGGGACCCTAGAACGCAGTGGAACTCTTTATTTTGACTCGTATATTGTTCCTACCGCACACACCAGGTTCCATAGCAATACAGGAACAATGCACGTACAGGGATTTTGTATAGTTGACGTTGTAGAACAAGCCAATTTCATGCCTGCCCCATATTTACCTTAAACTAGAGATAATACGAACAGCCTTCTAAAGTAACCTCATGCACTGGTCAGTTCCACTTCAAATTCAATGTCTGTCCATAAGACCTTACGACTCCTACTTAAGCTCTTAGTGAGCTATTTTGGCAAGGCAATGCGCCCTTTATTAGACCCCTCCCCAAAGGCTGTAATTGAGGCTCACGGATCTAGATGTGGGTTTTTTAGCGCTCCAGCACATAACCGGTTTCCAAGCATGGGATTGCACCAGATGTCAAACGGAATTGAACCCTATTTGTTGGGAACAACTTGTGGGAATACCGGGAATCTAAACTCTGAAACTCCAGTATTGTGAACAGAGTACGACCTCAGCTAGACTGGTATCAAATTGCCTAAAAACACGGGAGATATGATTATTGTCAATTGTGATTGAGTTCCACTACACTCTAGTAAGGGGAAAGTATTGACAGGGATTAGGCACAACAAATAACTACTCATTGTAAACCTACCGGGTAGAATTTGGACGATAGTTATAGTCTCTGTCGATGTAGGAGGTTATTTACTAAATCACTGTTAGATAGTACAAATTAAATGGTGCTGAGCCTTTTGTATGTGTATGCTTATACAATCAGGAATGAAATTCGTTTGTAATGAAAAGTTAATCACCTTAACGATTTGAACTCGGTTGTCGATCCACCAGTAACAACATTGATCGGTACTGCGTTGGACGATCGTTAGGCAATGAGTACTACGTAATTTGTGTCACTCAGTTGTATCAGTTCTATGTGATTGTTCTAGTGATTGGTAAGACAAGACTTCATGGAATGGGTGAGTGCATACATAAATGCGCCGTTTGGCTTGCATTATCTTGTTTTTCACTGCTTCAATTAGAACTTCATCAAAAAAGTTATTACAGTAATCTTCGTACTGGTAAATACAGAAAAGTCAATTTAGCTAATTGCTCCCAACCTTCAATTAGGAACAAATTTATTACAAAGTCTTGAGAAAAATAGAGATTGTGCATGCTTTTAAGTGCCGTAGGTGGAAAAAGTGAACCGCACTGATCAGCACACGCACAGCGCACATAAATGAAGTGTGCAAAAAACCTTATTCCAGTATTCTGACCGGATACGAGCTGACGACAGAACTTCTACGGCTGTCTTCTATAGAAAAAAAACAGGAAAATCAATAGGAACTGTGGACAAAGTTAGCATTCATTTTAAAAAAAAACTAGCGGATAAGCGTCTTACTGTCGCTGCTAAGCACTCGTGTCGTGGGGAAAATGCAGACGGATGGACTGACCTCAAACCAAAAATTCCAGTATCATTTACAACAAGAAGTCAGTGTTATCATTCATCGTTATACCTCGTCAGGCGTTAACTGAAAACACTCACCAATAAAGTCATCTCAGTGCATATATTGATTGATTGTTTGATAGATTGATTGATTGATTGATTGATTGATTGATTGATTGATTGATTGATTGATTGATTGATTGGTTGTAACTCACAAGTGGCTGATTCCTTCCAGAACTGCTGTTAATCTTTAAGCGTAAGCATCAATTAAATTTTTCATGCGTTTTTGTGATTAGGAAATGACATAAGAAACTTCAAATTCAGTTACCCAACGAATGATATTTGAACACAGGACTAAACTTTGGTTGTCTTTCATATTCAGAGATAGGGATGTACTTCATCCGCGTCTGGATCCAGACTGTATGCCAAACAAATCACGGTACAGTCATCTTTATAGAAGTAAAAGGTCTATTATTTATTTGAGGGCTCGATACTGCTGGGTTTTCCAGGCCAAATCAGGCGGATGATCTTAAGGAATTCACCACAGGACCCCTCGGCTAGCCAAAGTCTGACCCGCAAGGCAGCTGGGCGGTGTGTGGAAAACGTGATCCATTGGCGGTCGGTATCCATTGCGTCGAAACATTCGCCCTTCAGATAGGATCAACGTCCGACAGGCAAAATAACCCTGGATACCCAATCCAGCCGGTGGCCACTAAAGGGAGCAAAATGGTGTGGGCTGTTCGTACGCCTCTCATCTTTAACAAATTCCTTATTTATTCAGGCAACTTTCACAAGGCCGAGGCACCATTCCTGAACGTCTGTTGGCCACTTCCAAAAAGAGCAAACAGAAAGAAAAAGAAAATTTATTCTTTTTATAATTATTACTATCATCATTATTAGCACCAAAGTCAGTAACAGTAGTAGTAGTAATAGCAAGATTATAATTGCAACAGGTGGCGTCTGGTTGAGGATAACTGTTTATTAAAGATTACAGTTGGGATATCACTAATTTAGCATACATTTAACAGAAATCTCGTTTGAAACATATGGTCGCAGTTCCTGACAGCACACCGGGTAATGAATGGAGCAGTTGGTAGTTATTCTTTGAGACACAGCAATTTGCCCTCGGTAGTCTTCATAATTCTTGATCGTTGAAGAAAACCGCCAACCGCAGTATTTCGCCTACCACCACAACTGTGAGTAGTACCTCACAACATTCCTCCGCCGATGAAAATGAACTCTGCATGCCTTGACCAATAAACGGCTCTTTCTTGGATTTCGATCAAGATTGTCTCTGGTTTATCTCGAAATTCATATTTACAATTTTGTGGATTTATTTTCATCAAATCGCATCGTTACCAATTTCAAGGACACCAAATGCTATCCTACATGAGCACGTTTATGAAATCTTTGTGTGTTATCGCGCGAACTGCGCCTTTTGTGAAATATTCCACCAATGTGAGAAATAAGTTCAAGTGGATGATCGAAACACAAAACGACAGGAGAAAACATCGAGCAGGTTGGCAGGTCGCTCTCAGACAGTGCAGCACCAGTCGAATGCAAATTCCTCCCATTTTAACAAGCGATGTTCGTTCACTATTGGGAAAAGTCGAGGAGGTAGTAGACATCACACGGAAAAAGGAGTACAAAAACCTGGGAATTATTATGCTTCACGAATCGTGGCTGCACGNACTGCTGTCATCTACGAATACTCAACGGATAAAATCAGTTGTCACGTCATCGAATGTAGGCCCCGTTTTTTGAGTGGGTTTCATTTCATACCTCTTGGAAACTTTTACCTGTCACCAACAATATCAGTGGCTGACATAAATA
>UZAN01043476.1:24720-36205 GCA_900618425.1 Echinostoma caproni
CGTAGATAGCGATCGACCAACACGGATGCCGAATTTCCGGTCAATTAGGAAGTCTCGCAGCTAATTCAGCATGACCATACCCACAACTAGGTTGGAGAGCTTTTGCAGAAGCCGGTTATGTGGCACTTTATCGAAGGCCTTGCTGAAATCCACGAAGCTAATGTCCGTTTCGTGTCCTTTGGCCTTGTCTTCGGACCAGCACTCACGGGCCAGGAGTAGGTTTGAGAGACATGAGCAGCCTGGCCGGAAACCGTGTTGTTGGTGTCGCAGGCGACCGTAACTCACAAAATGCTGCTGAAGCCGTGCAGCAACCAGTCGTTTCATTTCTTTACCCACAACAGTAGTAAGTCTGACTGGTCGGTAAATTCCAAAGTTACTCTTGTCTCCACCTTTGGGTATTAGTGCAATGACAGCATCTTTCCACTGCCGCGGTAAACATCCTTGTGTAAATAACACGTTGAACGGGTTGCACAAAGGCTCTGCAAGTACATCTGCCAGCTCCCTCAGGATAAGCGGATGTATACTATCGGGTTCAGATGACTGGTGAACCTATAGCCGACTCAGCTCCAGGGCCACCTCTCCGATGGTAAATGGAGTCCAATTCAGGGCAGTGTCTGTATCCAGTGGAGGTGACAATGTGCTAGAGTCTGGGGTGTACGCTGAGGCGTAATGTGATGCTAACATCTCCGCTTTGTCCTCATCGCTTTCAGCTACTGTCCCGTCTTTGGCGAGAGTCGGGAGGCCCGGATTAGTTCTAATATTTCGCCTGAGGTAGGCATACAACCGCTTTGGCGGATTTACAGAATCCGCTGCGAGGCGTTCCTCGAATATGGATCTCTCTTTTTCATTGCAGTACAGTGATTCCGTATAGCTCGATATTACTCATACCCTGTGCCCGTTGCACGGTACCTAGACTAGGTTTCGTTTCGCTGCCATAGGCACTTCCACAGTTCCCGATCAAACCACCGTGGGCCCATGGAGCGTCTTCGGTGGCGGTGGGGTGGAAAGAATTACTGCACAATGTGATGGATTCCGTACGGACCAACTTCCAGGATTCATGTACATCCTCAGTGTTATGGGAAACCCAATCCATGAGCATCGCAACTTGGAACATTTCCAGAAAGGATGAGCGCCACACATTCCGTCCGTCCTGTGGCCTGTCCGCGTGGGGTACGCCACATCTCTAGTGTATATGCAGAACGGAGGGATCACTGGATGCAGCTGATGGGAGGAGATCCGATTTCCTCGACGAGAGTAGCAAGTCAAGGATAGATTTCTGGTTCCCAACTACCCGGGTGGGTACATGGATATGCTGAACAAGAGACAAAGCCCGGACAGCAAAAAGCTCTCTGGAAAACAAATTTACATGCTGATAGCAGATGTCAGTTCCCCAGTCAACATGTGGCGCACTGAAATCACCCAGGACAAGACAATGCCCATCGCAGGCGAATCTTGCATGCCAGCTAACAGCTCTGGGATGTACACCACTTTCTGGGGACAGTCTGATGAATATGTACATCTTCGGCAATGGCTAGGATACGATGCTTCACTATACTAGATTGCTAACATCGTATTCGGATTCATAATCTCTTTTGTGCGCCCAGATGAAATTCGTGCAATCACTTAATCTCCCCTGGCCCAGTTCATCCACCCCAACATGTGTGCAAACACTTGAACTTCGACACTGTGATCAACTTCACACAAACACACGCATACATGTTTAGAGCTCGAGCTGAATCATCAGGATTGGAATTTCTCATCCCCTTTTGGCCTTGTTGTTATTCATATTTCATGTTCTTTAATGACATGATTACGAATAGTTAAAAACAAGCTTATTCATTACGGTGGTGTTGTTCTCAATATGTGAATATTAAATATATATTACAATAATCAGTATATAAACTCATTGACAAAATTTCCCTGGAATCATACCATCGGTTCAGTAGTTTTTTCTGATCGTCAGGCACGCGTATCTGGTAATCTCTTGTCAGTTCGTTCATATACTTCTACCCAGGGAATGCAGTTTAAACACAAACATCTCATTTGTCACGCCGAATATATATGTTTTGACAACTCTTTCAGAAACATTTGATTTACGAGTCAGTGCTATGATTCGATGTTTTGTAGTTGAGTTAAATGTGACGAAGTGCAACAAAGGTGAGTTATATGGAACGAGTCTCTATGCATACATCTTGATATTCTCCCCTAGGAGAATAAGATTACTCTCAAAGAATGAGATTTATTCTACTTTTTGAAGTGAATTTCTGGGGGGAAGGAATGCTGTGATCCGTTTAAAAAAAGCATATCGATTGATGCAAGAAACACAAGCTATTGTCCTGATTGATTGGAAAGGTAAAACAGCCTCTCTATTACTTGATCGCATGTAACTGATTCGTAAAAGCCCTAGTCAGATCCTTCAAATCAACGAGCCCCCAACGGGTGGTCATTTAGAACACCGAAAATTGTTATTTGACATTTATGCAGTATAGATCGCTGGGGTCACCAACGTGACATTCATTATACTATCAACATTTCTTTAATGTGAATGTGTGTGTGTTGATGGACCTAGTGTTTCTCAGTGGCGTCCCCCCCCCCTCATATCACCTTATTTATCTAGTCAATAGGCAGTCCAATAAACCCCGGGGAAAACAAAAGAAGCAAATCATTTTTGTGAACGGCTGTGTAGTACTCGTTCCACCTTTTTCCCTTACCATCGATTTTTTCGACCAGTCTGCCGTACACCAAATTGATCATTGATATTATTGATTGTAGTTTAAATGCATTGTTCAACTGATCCAAAAAACTTGGATAAGGAAGGTGCGAAGTTATCAATCGATGGAAGAAACCAAACTGATGTAAGAATCATTTTAGGTTGAATACATTTCCCGGAATTAATCTCCTGTAAGTTCATACAGCGTACTCACAGTCATATGCATGCCCAGATTATTAGAATATGTACATAGAACGGCTAAAATATAACAGTGGGTTTAAAAAACAGAACAAAACAACACACATCCATGAGATTAGCGTTCAATTACGGATAAGGTAACATTTTTCTGTTTGTTCACTGTATACAATTTTGCGTTCAAGATAAATGATTCCTGTTCACTATTCCGAGGGTTCCCAGGTTCCGCCTACATTTTTGCTAGTTTTCATGGCCATTCTGACTACCGCTGCAACGTTTTGTACCAGTGGAGTAGCGGCCAAAGTTACCTTGGCATAAATTGTTCATTACAGAGCCGCTTTGTTCTCACTTTCTCCCTGTTTGCTTATTTGCTATTTTTGTTTGTTGTGAGCAGATTCCCAATTGAATATTATAGTTCCACTCACTTTATACAACCACTATCCTTGAGCCTTAGTTCAGTGGTTTTGGTTGCCGTCTTTCGGCTGCCCATTCAGTCGGCTAACGGTGTTCAAAGAGTAGATGGGCGAAGCAAACATACTGAGAGCAGTGCCATAATGAAGATATCGGATGAGGTAAAGCTAAATTCGCTAAACTAAACGAGCTTCACTGTTTACAATGCAGCGTTATCACTCAGTGTATCTCACCACTGATTAGGTTAATTACAAAGTCTAAAACCAGGAGGCTTAGCAGGGTCTATTTATCCAAGTCTCCCTATCTCAATGGTGGTTTTCATAGTCTATGTCCATCGATAGGCATCAAACTTACAAGGTATTCAGATCCAACACAATGTCGTCTTTGTAACTCGGCGTTGTTCTGTAACAAAAAAGTAATACATATGCTCGAATAGGCGGTTACTGCAAGAGAAACACGTGAAAATATAAACTACGAAGGAATACTATCTGATGAAGTGGTGCCGTTAAATTTATCGTCATCTTTGTACAATTAAATACACTGTAATCCTCAAGCAGTGCAGTGACTGATACAAACAAGACCGAGGAACACAACCCGGACACTCTGAACTACGCGAAAAAGTAAGACTTCCTCTTAGTTATGTAACTCCAAACTAAAACACGATTTGGGGCACGTTTTCCTTGACTTTGTCTTCATTTGTCCTACTATCAGGCGGGAAAACCAACCGAGTATAATAAGTTCTTAACTACCGACATCCCGTCTTCCAACAGTACTTTGACTAAAATACGCACTGGAGATTTACAGGTTACTCTGTATACCAACCTTGTGCAACAGTCTGATTAACTGTCTAATGCTTGAATGGCTATAATGCTTACGCCCTTTCTGTAAGGCCCCAAGTTCGATCTCTGGTGTAACTGACAGGTACGTTTCTGTGATAACAATTACTAAAATGAGAACAAATGTACAGTGCTTGCCCACTTTTCACTTCGTATTTTCTTAGCCGTGCCTACAAAAAACTTAATTCCATAGTCCTAAAGGTGACGTAATATTCGCCAATAATGAAAGTGAATCTATCCGTCGCGCTGCGAAATTCAAACATCCAACGGCAACAAGCGATTTCAGGATAACAGGAATAGAGCTGATGCATTATCTGTGAATATTATTAAATACTGGTAAATATACAGTCTTAATGCATGACTATTTAGTGCTGTAGAATCAAACGAGGTAGTGACATAATGGAAGAATGCAATATTTGGATTCATTATGGAGACCCAACTACTAACGTTGTTTCAAAACGTGTGTATTACTTTATTATATAATACAATGATGAACAAGTATGCTATTAACTCGACAACAATAATGGTCAGAAACGGTTACAAATGTGAGCGGTAAGAATAAAACAATCACATCTAGATAGAAACACAACCGGAGAGAAATATTCCAAGTTGCTTATATCACCGCTAAATTCACAGTATCTAACTATCTTGGCTTACCGAATTCCAACCGGGTAATAGCTGTCTGTTGTACCAACTTGGTAGAAATTGTCGTACGCGACTTCGCAGAATGAGATGTTGGATAGGAGTAAAAGGATGATATGAAAATGATATGCGACCATGTTTCTTAAAATCCGGAGGTTACGGAACGTGCAAAATATTCATCGATCAGACCGATTTAAATGGTTCTCATTTCAGCACGTGATGGGCGTAAACTTCCACGATGAGAAGAGCTGTTGAACCAGACGGATTCTAAATAAAACAAGATTAAAACCTATCAAATGAAAGCCCTAATGAAACTTGATACAAGCTGCTGAATCTAGGCGGTATTTCAACCTCTGCAGAGTAACTCACCGATTAGGCTCAGAACACCAGACTAGGGTATTAAAAAAACACTTGCAGTGGGCTGGCTTGGAAACGCGGAAGCAAGTTTTGTTCGAACACTCAGTTAGTGATAAACAAAATGAATACATTTAGACGAATTCTCATCAATACTCTGTACCTGAAAGTTAAGCATTAGTTTTCAGTAAAGATTTCCGCAATAGACCAAGCCTGTATAAAATTATCCCGGCTTCGACAAAATTTCCAAATGCTGCTGGCAAACGCTTTCAGATTACCTATGAGTAGAAAAGTTGTTTTGTTGTTGTGCAATCTGTTGTAGACCCCACAAAAGATTGTATTGTTACAAAACGCAACTGCATTTATCTATCCGCGATCTGAACCGGTTTGTTTCCCTATGCCCTCGCCACTATCCTAATCACCATATGAATTGAAAAACGGCAACTGATTTCGTTATTTTCTCACTTGTGATACCTCTCCTCCTGAAGTTTGTATACCCTATATGGGCTATCATACTAAATTTCACACTAAACACTTTCTGAACTTTATACTAACCGGAAAATTACAACTTAAGCGACAATTTCTCCAAGCAGATTAATATAGTACACTCTTCTATGAAAGGTGATAATTGCGATAGTTGTTCAGAATATAGTCAAATGCCCAACACAGGAAACTGATATATTGATTTTCCACGGTTGAAAGGATCTGAGTGCTACCAATGACCAAAATTCCACATGTATTGATCACGTTATGGAAAAATTGTAATATATGCTCGACATACCTGATCAAACCTTTGTTTCTATGCTAGCGTTAATTCGATCGGATTTACGGTTCCTGACTTAACTGCCAATAAAGTAAGTTCAGGTGCATTTATCTCAAGTAACAAAAAACATGACCACACGACCACACTTCCCACCAGTAAATCCCTATTCGCGAATCAACATGCAAGACATCCACTTTTCGAGTCTGTTTCCTACTGTAAAAAGGGCTATAGTTTTTGGTTGATGCCTATCTCAAGAATAATGAAACCTGAGCACAAATAGTACGTGTACAGATCATGTGCAACTGGAACGCATTACACATATTACCGGGTATTTATCGGGGTTGAAAGGAAAAGAAGTTCAAAACATTTGCGGGCAGCTAGAAAGTACAACTAGAGTGGTGTAAACGTATAGCGAGACTATTCTTGAGGGTTTGTCCGGTGCGAAATGTGCTACTGTGTACGGACATTTTACTTTTTCAGTATCGCTTCCCATTTCCATGTAATGTCTCTGTTTTTTTCGGTGAGGAACTCTCAGGAGTGAACATACAACCTCAAAATCAACACAATCAACACAAAATCAACTTCCGTTGATTACCCTCTTGCACTTTCCCTGTGAATTTTCTCCCGTACATACTCATGAACGTGTCAAGCTCAATCCATCTTCGTGCGCACTCTAAAATGTTGGACCCAGTCGGGAAACAAGACGATCTGCGCGGGGTACCTATTATCGTGGCGAAAAGGTGCACGGTGAAACACACAACAGAAGTTTTGTTATCCCATTTATCTTCCATTTCCCCGCGTTTAACTGTTTTACCCTCTTTCCTCTCTGTTCTGCACTCCAATCAACCTATCCCCTGTTATTGTTATTGCTATTATTGTTGTAGCGTTACCACCATGCTTGGCTACAAGCTGGTTGTCTAGAATCTGAATCGTGGATCGTCGATACTGCAATCCGGTATCGCTATAAATTTGCTACAAATTTTCTTCGTCAAGAGTGCCTCAATTGCCTTACTTGGTTTTCGATGCGGAACTCATATCTGACCACATCGTCGGAATAGATTCACAGACACACTAGATTTTGCCTACCTCAGATCGTCATGTTGTTTACAGATCTTGTGTAAAAGTGCGATCCCTCTTCTAAAGCATTACCTCATATAGCGTCAGCTTGTTAGTACCGTAAATCAAGCGACCGCATATTCGATTTTCCAAACGATCTCCATAATTTTACCTTGTCGCTTGCTTGAGAAGTAACTCGTTATATGGCACACCTTTGGCGCGTTTAAAAGGAATGAACTTCACACGCTCGTACGCCTGGATTTGGGTTGGCATCTAACAATTAAGTGGTGGTCATTTTAGGGACTAGTGCAGCAGCTCAGCAGGGGCTTCTGATTACGCAAGATTCTACTGCGGGGAATAAAAACTGCGACCACCAACCATGAGGAGTAGCATCAACTGACTCGACGCTCCACCGCTGCAGATAATGCACTGAATTCGATCCACTCCTCGATCTTGGACCCATTTCGCGCAGCTTCAAATGTTCAGTGCATGGAAGGTCCATAGCCCAATTATAGTACTAAAGTATCTGCAGATCGGAAATCTAAATCAAGCACCCAATCAGCTGAAGGAATCTCCCTATACTGAGACGCAGGAAGATCATCTAAATAGCGGCTAGTCTACTGGAAGAAAAAATCGAATGACATTTTATGTATAAAGGAAGGTTACAGGCTCAATAGGTAATGACATATCAGTACTCTTGTTTTTCATTCAATGTTTCTGGTTAAACCGTAGCTAATTCCATTGATCAATATACCAGCTACTTAATGGTTGATTGGAAACCGTATCGTGCTTCTTCCTGGATGGCGCTATCTCGGAGCATTAGATCACCACATTATTTTTCAATCATGTTCACTGTCACACGCGAATAGGCGTCTGTCAGCGGGAATCCATCAAGAGTCATCTTGCAAACTGGACTACTTGCTATAAATCAGTAGTCTAGTACTATTTGACGCAAAATAATGACACTTCACGATGCAGTGAGATGGGCCGTGGTGTTGAGCAGAAACTGAAAAAATAATGTCATTCAGAGTTAGAACAGGCAATTCGAGTTGCATGCCTTTTTGTTTTATATCACCTGGTATTGTATTAGACGATCAACCCCGGAGGGGACGGTTGTTACAGAGTGACATGCTCAGCACTACCGTTAAAACTCCAATGGCTAATTACCAAACCACCAAGAACACAGTAGTACTTAGTAGGGATGGCGGAAACTACTGTTATCTGCAGCCCTTTTCGATAAGCAGGTTTCTTATCGAGCGCAAAATACCGCCAGAAACCCGGAGTTCATTGCGCTTAGTCGTATCCTGCTTGCCCAGTCGTCGTTACACACTGAAATAGTGGCGCTCCTAATCTGTATTGGAATGCGCAAATAGCAATATTGGTATCGCTTGGCTGTTCCAACCAGCATAATGTGAATCAGTTTCTCAAATTATTACACTAATGTGCATATAGAACATAATATTTCGAAAGATACGATTCGAAATGGTATTTAAGCCAGTCCCATAGATAAACTGTTCCAACGAGCTATCTATTCAGGAAAACTATCATCCACTCAAAATCCTACATTCTTGTTTGATTGATTCAAAATTCTCAACAAATTCAATTAACTTCGCGGCGTTTGTTATGCTATTCTGAGTGCTTGGGACATCGACCAAACCATGTTCGTATTATACGAATACGCAAGAACGCCTGCGGAATACACCGTTGCTTTCTTGCAACAACAACTACAACCAGTTGGACGCACGAATTTCGGCACGTACAATGCTTGTGGAAGAACAATGAATGCGCAGAGCTCACCAATCAGAAATTATTCATTCGTACGAGCAGCATACACCCGACGGTTTATGCCATATTCCAGCTCACCATACCTGTGTGTTCTGTGCGGTAAAGTCCCACTCGAGTTTCCTAATTTAAGCAACCACTATGTCTGACGTGGAGTCGTTAAGCTTTACACAAATGGAGGAAAAGATTATCAATATGGTGCTGGAATGATGTAGACCACCAGCAAAATACCTGATAGTGTCTGCATTGGAGACCCAATGTAGCTGCTCTTGTAGCAGTTTCCTCACTTCCNACTCATTATGATTGCTCTTATTCATTGCACTCATTAAGTAAATTTCAAATTACGATGTTCATAGACTATCCACTCCACATTCTTGTCAGCACTTTCCACGCACTGGGATGGCACCCGGTGTGATTAACAGAAGTGAATTTACCGACCTTTTAACTGCCGTTTAATGCTATGCTAATACTCGACATTCGTGAGAAATATGGCGATTGGAATACCCACATTCAGTCTTATGACTGGACAGCGAAACACGAACTAGACAAATATGAACTAGATTGACATTGTCGGATCCGTAATAGACCACTGACTATTAATGACTGCACCCGACAGTATATCAGCAACACGTGATTTAGCCGACTCAGAAGGTTCTTACACACTTGATACTCCACTATCAATACTACAGCCGATCAGATCGATTACATTCAAGTACACTTTTGTATTATATCCTTTTATGAGGACTGCCGGTTCTGTTGTAGTTCAGAAGATGCAGATTAAAGAAGGACCGTACAGTATTTTGAACTAAATTTAACTTGTGATCATTTCCTCTGAGTCATTTGATTGTAAAACCTGCCTTGAGGAAGGTTACCCATGGTAACCGAAACGTCGGAAAATATAATTCTCTACCGACATCGCTGTGTTATTAACACTATAACATTACCATTCACAATAAAACAACATATGGCGCATCGATTTTTCGATACACTACTAACATCATATGGTCATGATTGGTTATGAATTTAAGCTCCACTCAACAACACATTATGAACCACAAGCGCGAGGAGCGAGAAAATAATGTTTCAATGTTCGAAAATGCGGACAAAAAACTGAGTGATCACAACGATGAGCAAACGTGCGACCTAAAATCAGATTTCAGCTTCAAAAACTACTACCATCTACATCATCATTGTACAGCATTATACAGTGAAGCGAACTTCACTGATCGCTGCCAAACTCATATTGCAAACAAGAAAAGTGAGAATAATATAGACTAATGTTTAGGGACGGGAAAAAAAGTGAACCTCTATGGTCAACACACAGAGTACACAGCCTGTACAACCTGTGCATACATACAATGTCAAGCTTTCCGGTCTGATGAGAAATGACAGCATGATCGCCATTGCTGTCGGTTCGCAGCCATGACCTTCAGTGTCTCCAACCGTGCGGTTTCAGAGTCTTTTGGACCCCAACTCGGAAGACGATAGACACCTACTCTACCTAATCGCTCTGTGCATTTCATGCCTCGTCTCCATGTCATCTGCTGGCCTCCACTTGGCCTTCTCCAGCCTGTAACAGCCACTGAAAACAAGGCGCGCTGCGGTAGGCGACCGTCGGACACACGCAAAACGTGTCCTAACCAACGGAGCCTACTGAGTTGGATTCGATGAGATAGTGAGTTCTTATCTGATGTATTCCCAAACACCCGACGACTTACTTCTAAGTTACTTACCCGCTCACTTCATCTCACTTAGGCCAGACTAAGTAAGCATCGATTGTCGAACACTGCTAAACAACGGGTGTCTTCTACCAGCAAATTCAAGGTCTCACAACCGTGAAGCAGAACTGATCGTACAGTGGCGCAGTATACGCGACTTTTCAAATTCAGTGAAACGTCACGTCTACGTCAATGGTCTTTTAGTCCTGCGTATGCTGCTCGAGCCTTGGAAATGCGGGCGATTATCTCCTTCGATACGCTATCATCATTGGTCACGCAGCTGCCTAAGTACGAGAAGCATCATCATCATCATCGTACAGCGAAATACAGTGAAGCGAACTTCACTGGCCGCTGCCAAACTCGCAATGCATACAAGGTTAGTGGTAAAATTTAAGGTGGACAGGGATTGGATCTATTTTGAGGAAGGGAGAAGATGAGCCACTATGGTTAACACACAGAGTACGCAATTGAACTCTGCATACATACCGTTTCAAGCATTCTGACCTGGTAAGAAACGACAAAAACACCACTGCTGCCGGTTCGCTGCCATATCCTTCAATGTCTCCAACCAACCAGTTGTGGAGTCTTTCTGACCCCAACCTAGAAGGCGAGAGACACCTACTCTACCTAATCGCTCTGTGCATTTCCTCATGCCTCGTCTCCACGTCATCTGTTGAACTCCACGTGGTTTCCTCCAGCCCGGATTAGCTACAGCGAATAAAGCGCGGTGCGGCAGACGATGGCTGGGCATACGCAATAAGCACCCTAGCCAGCGAGGCCTAGTAATCGGAATTCGGTACGCTAGTAGGTTTATACCTGCCAGACTCCCAAACACGAGACGGTTTACCTCCACGTTACTAACCCGTTCGCTCCATCCAACATGGGCTAGACAGCGTAAACACCGATAATCGAAAACTTCTACTCGACGGATATCTTCTACTCGCAAATTCAGGGTCTAACAACCATAAAGCAGGACTGAACGAACGCTAGCACAATATACACGACCTTTCAACTTCAG
>UZAN01043477.1:5871-18098 GCA_900618425.1 Echinostoma caproni
CTTGTATTCGCCTCTCTGATTTGATGGGTCCAAGCAAACCTTATAGGCATGATCAACGAAGAGTTTGATCTACATTCCACTAACCTCGCGTTCACTCTAAAAGGGATCACAAATCACAACCGCTTCGTTGACCACGACTCAACCATATTTTGGCGTATAATTCAATAATTACCCTGTGTGTTCACCTATCCTACCCAGTGTCTCGACACTTAAAAAACTGCTTGGTTGGTTCTACTGGATGGTAATAGAACAGATGCAGATTAATGAACATCACAGTTTGGCGGCTCTTGGAAGTTCTTTTTATCGCTCATTATTTTGTAGTTGATTATGTTGACCGTTGTAAAACGGTTCATGTGTGACCGGTTGTCCCACGTGACGCATGGAAACTGTTGCAGAATTTTGTGAACTCACTAATCTTACGTGAATAGCTTCACAGAACAATCAACTGAATTCAGTGCATGATTTAGAACACTTTGGGATGACCCATGATTTCTGCTCGAAAATCAGCTTAAAACGCCTTTATTCTTCAACGTGAAAGAAGCATCATTTGTGATGTCAGAATATGTCCTTCAGCTTTCAGCTTCGTTCAGGTGCAAAGCTCTTTCCGGAATGCTTTATAGCAAAATAATAAATTTTGTCCATCTCATTGTGTTCCTATGAACATTAGTGAACGAAATGTAGTGGTTTGTTTCATGGAAGAACATAGTGGTGGATCGCCAGTGGTATATGTGGATTCAGGAGAAAACGAACGGCAAATAACTGGTAAATGGAATGCACGATAATGGATTTTTTTCCAATTTCAGATTCACCAATTGAAGTAATCGTTCAGGCTCATGCCTTCACAGGTATAGATACGTGGCTTTGAATCAATCCCGGTGACGGATATCTTGATAATGCTAATGTATCGGAGTGCGATGGAACGAAAATCAAGGAAACGAAATCACAGTTGAAGCACGATGAATTTGCTTTTGTGTGCATTCTTTTGAAACTCACAATAATAAACGGCCACTGGTAGTCAACCGTTTGCGCAATTCAGTTTTGTGTTTGCATGTTGAGTTCTAAAGGTTCCAATGAATAAAACCTTCGATTAAACAGATTCAGGTGACACAAACCATAATTTTGGGTATACGGTTGATGGTTTCCCAAAAGGTTCCCTATCGGAAAGGCATACTGACTTTTAGGGCCCAGTAAATTAATGTTTTTTGCACTAACCAGAACGTCGTGACCTGTAAAAATAAAGTTACCTACACGTTCCTTGAAATAACTACACTAAAGTTCACGGAGTGACCAAACCGTGGTAGTCAACCAAAATACATGCGTAATTCACCTTTGTTTTCCCAAACCCAATACATTCTGATCTTTCAATCTAAATTTCTAGCAGATCGTAGGACAGCGATTTCACATGACCTTCAATATGGGATTGTTTAATCAATGTGAGACAGGTCAAATGTCGTCGATCAGACAAACACCAGCATATTCCATTGCACATGATTTGTTTGAGGCAACGCATCAATTCGATCAAAACTACTACGGTCCTCCTGATCCTATATCATTTATTCACGTTGGCAGACGAAGTCCCTATTCAAAGATGGGAGTCTAATAGATGTTAGCAAAAAGAGGCACTTTTTACCTTACCAGCTCGTTGGTAAAAACCGAGACAGCTGTGAAGTTATCACTGGTACTTTTGTTAATTTAAGGTCATCATGAATAGTGTGTGATGTGCAGAATGAATCGGAGTAGATGCAACAGTAAACTCCCGGATACTAATCGTTCAACTCACACCTACTGGATTCTTCTTTCAGTTCATTGCGGGAAAAATGTTGTTCGATTGAGTCAGTAAGCTTCTGTCGGCGTGTGTCAAAACGTGCAGCAAAGGTATTTTAAAATAACTCAGCAAACTTTTCAATCTACTGGACCGATCCTAATTCGTTTGCATGTGCTCCAAGCGGAAATAAAGCTTCATGCTCATTAGGGTCAAATACTAACCGCAGAGAGGCGTCAACCTTCGAATAGCACATCGGGCTACTTGCCAGTTGTTACTGCGACAGATTCAGAAAGTAATTGATCTACCCACAGACAGCATCGAATAATGTGTTTGTTTCCAACGGCCTTCTTTTTTGAGCTGTGTGAAGCTGAATAATTTCTAACTCGATGTTGTGAAGCGAGCAATAGCTGATGCGTCTGGAAAGGTGAACCAACAGTTCAACAACTTCGTAGAACCGAACAATTCGAATCCTCTTGAAACCGGTTAGACATCTATCATTAGTTCTCCTTAGTAATTACGAAACCGGAACTTTAGCTTGCATTAAAATATTGTATTCATCATAGAATAGTTCCTGTAGTGAACTCACAAGTTCCTTCTGAGTAATTATTCAATTAGACATCGTCATTTAGCCCAACGAATACTAAACAATATTTTAACGTTAGACTAGAAGGTCAATGCAGATGAACACTGTTTGAATACAAAAGCCTTTCAAACGGCAACCACGTGAAAACCCCACAACACAGGACGCAACATAATTATCACCATTCTGCAATGTGCAGACGTGTATGTACTCGTCATTTTGAACTGAATGGTTTACAAAAATGAAGACCATAATGGAAGATGCACTGGAATTTCAAAGTGCATCCAGGAAGACTATTTGATAAGTTTTGAATGAACCATCTTACAAAATGTGCAAGTAATATTGGAGGCAAGATTAGTAGTTGAATAATTGACGAAAACAATGAACTTCACGGAAGCTACTCAAGTTCTGTGTTGATATTGTACAATTACGCAGATTCAATATCGTGGTGTCATTTGGAAAATTATACAGAGATCATTTTTCTCATGTTTTCGCATTCCAACCGTTTCTTGGTGGAAAATTGCAGATGTCATACAGCTTTTCATTTATAAAGAAATTAATTGATATATGTAAACTACTTCGATTGTGACTCAGATGAGATGATGTGTGCGTCATTTTGCGTCACTTCAAAAACAGTCAACAACACTTGCAATTGAATGGCAAAACACTAAGTTTAACCGAATGAAACAATTCAGGGGAACACTGCATGCGCGATCGATAATGAGCGTCTCGTAGAGATAAACAGCGAAGATTCAAAGACCGATTTTTCACTTCCGTCCGTCGCTGATTGCGGACCGCCACACTGTGTGGTTTAGGCTGTAACCTGTCCACTAGACCAGGATAAACCTTCCAGAATTACATAAGTACTCGATGTATCAAAACAGGCGTCGTTTAAATTGTTACCCAAACTACTTTCTGCGGTATCCTAGCAGAATACGAAACAGGTGAATCATGTGACCCGTCTCTATAAACGTTATTCAGTCGAATGGTTGTTTGATAGAAATATGATTGATTTCTGAAAAAATCAAAAAGAAATTGTCGCAAGTCGTGAATATATCGGAATGTCTAGAGCAACAGAACTTTATGAGCTCGAGTGAAATCAGTGAGTTGTCACACATCGCTTCTTCGAAGCCCATTGTTGCTTGTGCATCAATCCTATTGACGGAATACACATGTTCGATGTAGAACGATTCGCGCCAATCTTGACGTCAGAAGTTTAGTTACTGGAAACAGATAGTTATCTGCACCTGATTTTTAAGACTTGCAGATCCAGAAACGCAGTGTGATATATTGGAGTTGAAGTGTTTTCGCAATCACGTGAACTAGAATAAAGATAGTAATCTAGCACCAGCATCTTATCGAGAAGGAATGCGGGACGCAATATAAAAACCGGCGGATCATGGCATATTGCGAGTCAAGAAATATGAAATCCAATATCGTGAAATTCCTGTTAATCACTGTGTGTATTAGTGGCATTGTCGGTAAGTAACGCCTTTTCAATGAAACATGCTTCCGATCATCAGCTGAGAATTGTGAAGAGCTTACTGCATCTAGTGATGCAAACAGCTTTGTTGTGAAAGGCGGTATCAGTGGATGCCAGTACCGCGTCAAACCGACCTCCGGTAAATCAGTGAAGGTCTTTGTTAATGTAAGTGATTAATAACCTTTGAACATATACATGTCATTGAACAATGAGACATTGGGCAATTGATCTCTGTAATATTTATCCTATTTCAGTCGACGAGTGGAACCAATTGTGTGAAGGTGGCCAGTGAAGATAAATCAGAAACGCTGTGTCCAACTGGCAAAACGACTACTTTCTCATCCAGCTCGACCGTTGATGTGAGTGCGGAATCCGGTGCGATAACCACATCAGCGAGCACTGATGAACCAACGGCAGCTTCAACTGAAGCGACATCACAAACCACGAATGGTAACGAAGAAGTTAAAACCCCATCTGAAGAAGAAGAAAAAGTAACTCAACAAGGGGGCACAGAAGAAGACCAAAAAAAGGATTCAGAAGAAGCATTGGAGAAGGAGCCTGAAGCTGATAGTCATCTGATTAGGCAAGCCAGAGATACTCCAGGCAGTGGTGGATCTATGGACGTAACTGTGTATTACATGTTGGGTAAGTGTTGAACAGCGAAACGACTTGGTTCAAATCAAATAATGCAAACTTTACTCAATTTTTTGGATAAAAAAACGTGGCTGGTAACCTCCAACGTTTATGAATTCCATTAATTGGAGCTTTTGTTTACTAACGTTTCACACTGTGATCAATTTCAGACGGTTTGTCCAAGACAGAACCTGCATGCATTCTAGTAGTGCTGGGACTGATCGCACACTTGTTAAATGGAGGTCTATGGTAGGCTACAATCGATATAAAGTAGTGCCTTATACGCCTTTTTCATGAATTTAACATCACATATATCATAATAAATGCGATTAATCGAAAGTATTTTTATTTCTTCGTATTCCAGAACCAAAGAAGAAATAAGAGTTCCAGATTGAGTGAATCACATGAATATCCTTTTTGTTATTCATTTATCAATGACTTTTTTCCAATAACAACCCTGGATTTTTCTGTATGACTGCATCATGCGAACATTTCCTTGGCCGATGACACTACTAAACTGTGAATTCAAACCAACAAACAAAATATACGATTCCGTCATTCGAAGCAGATCGTTCATCATTTCAAAACATCCCCGAATTACAGAGAGAAGGACAATGGTGTAATGGTAGATGTAGACGTTATATATAATAAATAATAGAAACAGTCCTTTTTTCCCTATCCTGCGGGCACAGCCTAACCGTGAGGTCTCAACGTTTTCAGAGCCACTTCGTTCTTGATGTCAGTTATATTTACCGGTAAATAATCGTCTGATTACGAATAGCTGAAAACGAGCTTTTTCGTCGCGCTGTTATTGTTATCACTACACCATCGGAGCTTTTCATACGTTGGATTCGGTTTGGGGGCACTCTGATGGAATGCTCATGGAAAACGGGAGCGAAAATCTGATAAGAGCAAATATTGTTCAGCTGGTAATTTGATGATGTCTTTGTACTGTGACGAAAAGGAACAAATTATTATTGTTTGTATTATTCAATTTATATCCGTCATCCTCAATGAGGATGAAAACAAAAGGTATTTCTAAAACCCTAATATAAGCATGATTTGCACATTTCTAAAAGCTAGCATTCGGATGCAATTGTGTACCACCATATCTTTCTATTTTCCTGATCTGAAAATCCGAAGTGGAAGTAAGTGAACAATTTGGTACGTAGAACGATGTATATGCAGAGCAACAGAAACATTGAGAACCACCTTAACAGTTTCTTATTCGTCGACGGGTCAGCACTTGAACCGCATACATTTTTTTCACTTACCACGTTTACTTTATCCCGGCACTTTGAATGAACGACTCATAATTCTTCAAAAATGCATCATTAGGTGCTCGATAAAACGCGCACAAAACAAACAGATAAGAACGCATACGTTTCGCAAACCCAGGGGAGGTAAAAAGCCTGTATAAAACTCTCCTGGAATCTAGGGCAGTTATCTGTCCACATGAAAGGACACCCGCGCTGGCGGAATCAATGTGGTTCCAAAGGTACCATTCTCGCACACTTGGTAGTCACTTGCCATGGTGTTCACCCATGTGAAGCAATCAAAATTATTTCTTAGGATCCCCTTAACTGGCCATAGTGGAAGCCATATGTATTCAATTTTGACTCCTGAACTATGTGCATAAACGCGTCTAATTCAAGTTCTCGAATTTCCTTGGGTTCCGGACCTACCTCATCTCCACGTGCCCACACACATTTTCAATCAGTAAAAGCTCACACCTTAGTCAGACGAACAACGGGACATGAATGAAAACCGCGGAAGCGCAGATTTATGAATACGGTGTGCAACACACATGCTTACGCAAAGTGAACTAATCCCCATATTTCAGTGATCTCCAAACAACCCTTCAATTTTATCTCCCCATATAATCAGTGATGAGATGATCATGAGTTATTGATAAGATTTATTCATCTAAAACTGTTTTTTATTTGCGATCAGTGAGTCATTGAATTAAAAATTTACTCCGATCGATCGTGAATCAAAGCACCGCATCATGGTGTATTTAGCTTGCAATAAATGTGCATTGTGTTTGCTTCATTCATCTCTTTATCCAGNGGGCATCATTCCCTGGAGTACGCAATTGCTGTCGACCGTGGATGAACGGCATTGGGAATAATTTCGTAACTTGGTGTTTGATTCAATTAATTGATGTTTTATTCATCAAATCCGAATAGAACACACGACAAGTAGCAGTATACCAAACGACAACAGTTCCATGTAGTGCTGTTCAGGTATCATTTTCTTTTAAAAACCTTTGATGTCAGACTTGCTATAATCTGCATGCAGAACATTATTGACGGGACTACCTAAGGCTTGGTCAATATTCGAACGGTTGCTCAATCTGCATCTATTGGGTAATGCTTTCGCATAGTTACACTGTGTCCAACGGCCTCCGAATGCACACATTTGCACATAATAATGTCATGTGTTAAAGGCTGCGTAATTGAAAATGTGTGGCATATTTTGTTAAGTGATAAACTAGAGTTTTCGAAATCAATCGAAGCAGAAGCGCGTCGTGTTCACCGATGACTGTTAGGTATATCTGTTTCAACCTTTCAATTGAGTTATACAACCATGCGAGCAGTTTTGTCTACTGGATGGATTCCACCAAACGGCATGAGTCATGTAAACAAATGAACGCCAATGCAAGTTAAAATATCTCGGCCTGAACCAAAAACACAATCGTTGTTTCAAATCCTGTGAACGATTGAACAGTTCCCATTAAAAACCCATTAGGCAATCGAGATTTTTCTTCTTTGTTTTGGTAAACGGTATTGATACTATTAACTCACAATGGAAAATACTAAGAGCTCTTTTGTGGATAATCACGTTTAATAAGCAATTTAACAATAAAATACACCGTGAGTTTTATGGTCATAGTTTACCAATTATTACAATGGCCTAGCTAAAAATAAAATATATTCGAACGTGAACCGAGATTTGCAGGCCAGATTTCACATAGACAATCAGAAATTGATCGACTCTGTTTGAGTTGTCCGTAAAGGCCAACGTGAAGCACCGTAAATGCTCTTGCGCCTCCTTGTTCGGACACATCACCAGTAGCCACTGTACCGCTTTTCATCTCCCGGTGACCATTACAATGGATTTTCGGTGCTCTGTTAAATGCGATCAGTATTATGCTTATTTCTGCGTCCAGAACGGCCCGTTTGCCGTTCTGCACTTGATTATGTTGATTGTTCTAGAAGGGTTAATACACATCGACGACTGCTCCAGATGACGCATGCAACCTCTCGCCGAATTACATGAACACATTATCCTTGTGTGAATGGCTTTTCACAAAACTAAATTAAATTTAATGTACGATTTGGAAAACATTGGGGTGATTCCGGATTTCGGACTGTTACTCAGTTTACCATGCACTTATCCTTTACAGTGGAACAAACACGATTTTAATGTCAGAGTATGTCTTTTCTATTTCGGCGCCGTTCTGATGCAAAGCCGCTTTGGGAAAGGTTTATAGCGAAATAATAGATTGCGTTAGTCTCAGTTTAGTCATATGAGCGTTCTGACATGAACGTGGGTGGTTATTTTCATGGAAGAACCTAGTTGGGAATAGCCTTTGAGATAAGTCGTTTTGGGAGAAGCCTAACGGTTGCCGACAAATTATTCGCATTCCACCAAATCACGGAACAAAGAGGTTGTGTTCTCTCAATCAAAAGGAATATAAAGGATAACGAAAATTTTGCGACTTTAAGATTCGCCAATAGAACAAATCATTCAAGCGCATGTGTTCACCGGACTTTGAGTCAAATTGGGTTAGTTATATCTTTATACTGGTGATGCGTTGGAGTTCGATGGCACAAAACTCAGAGGAATCGAAATAGATTTCACGTGCGACGGTTTGTATTTGGACCCCCTAAATGCTTTCTGTTCGAAACTCACTCTAGACGACAGCCTAGGGTGATCCTCTTGAAGCCCAATTACATTGTCTGTTTGCATGTTGAGTATTAGAGGTCCACTAACCATTTGGAAATACAGTTGATTGTTTTTCAACAAAATACTTATTGAAAAGCACATTCACTCATATCAGCATTAGCCTCCAGTGTTATGACCCAACTGAACAACTTCACAAACTGACCGTTTGTTGCATGAGAGTGTTGGCTAACTTCAGTTCAATACCGATAGATGACGGTTACATCAAAGAGGTGGTGAAATCTATGTGATGATTCATAATGTGCATTTCATTTCTGTGTTATCCATGATGGGAGTCAGCGGTGCTTTCTCTTTGGAAACCATCAGAAGTAGCATTCGGCATTGTTATACCCAAATGATTGTGGGGATCATCTAAGTAGCATAATTTTGCATCGCGTTTGTTCCATTCATGTGGTAATTCTCCATCACTTCAGTTGCACCTATTCAAGATATTTTAAACAACTAGATTTCAACTAGACAGAAGTATAGCCAAAGATGTAAGCAGGGCGTACTAATGTGTTGCTGGTGTGATCACCAAGCTTGAGGTGTTGTTTGGAGACGTTTCGTAGCGAACAACACTTTCATCTCGGAGAAGGCAACATCAACAGCATCCAAATCCTGAGGAACAATATATTTCATGCGATTGGTCTGTTCGACCCCAAAGTTAACGAACGCTGATCCAAAAGTTCACCAGTCATTATCCGTCGATTTTTGTCATTTCCCCTTCATCTTGCTCAGAAACCGAGTTCACCCAAACAGTTACTCGATTGACCCTACTATTGTTCTTAACCTCACCAACGATTGTCGTCACCGTCGCTGCTTACATTCTCTCCCGCCTCCCCCACTCCCGTTCTCCTCACTTGTAACCCAGTTAGGATCCCAATCTGCCGATTGAGACACACACCTACACACCCTGATTGATGATTCCAGCTTCCACGATGATGATGATTTCACCCCGTAGAATAAACTGCCTCCGTGTGCGTCATGGAACCGTTTAGCACAGGTTTTGGCTACAGGTCCTTCTAATCGTGGAACTCGAATAAACTGGACTAATTCGCAGTCGGCAGATGGAATGCTTTCACAGCCTTTGAAGGCACCATTTGACAGAAACGGACGATTGCTATATCTCGGTATGTTGTGATGATTGTAAATCGTAAATTCTACATTGACGATGCATAACGGTGTGATTGAAACTTGTCATTACAAAAAGTACGTAATACAACTGTACCGCAAGATTATCTCGCATCACTCAATCCTCTCGACGGAAATCCACTCTGAAACCTTTGTCAACCGAATCTTCCGCAAAGATTCTACACGAGTTTACATTCCCTATCACTTACTAGGGTCATATTGATGGGTAGGCAATCCATCAAAGTGCTCATTAATTCAAATGAATGTGCATTCTGGGGGTTCCAATTGAGAAAAGCACTGACAGCATTTGCGCAAATTTGCGTTCATTTCCATTTTGCATCAATATTCTTTTGTTATTATTTTTCATCAAATAACTCGCAACCTTGTGCTAATCATCGAGGTATGATGCATGTGAATCAGGGACTCACGAATGTTATGGACGATTTGCCAGTGATAAAGCCTATGATAGTTTTGGTATCATCAGCAATTTCTAAAGATTTAAGACTCCTGACATATCATTTAATATATCAAACACAACACGTGGGTGACATCCATCCGGCTTATGCATGAGGTTGTTTATTTAATTGTTCACCTGTCAACAATTCGAGGTTGTTTTAAGATTCCTCACCAATAAGTTTGTAAAGTGCCAATCATGTTATTCTGGCGACTCTCGTTGGAAAAGCGTTTTCCCTCGGGGGGCACGAACGATCACGTGGAGTAAAATTTGATTTTCAATTATGTAGATAATGTGGGTATTATTGTATTGTTTATTTAAAACATAAACATCTTTCACATGGCAATTGTACTGTACGATTCTTTCGTTTATTCTGTGTTTCTGGTCAGCGGAAACCAGTTATTTCATTAAGAGGTATACGAGATTTTTCTGGGATAGCAACAGGTGAAATCTACGATGTGGAAACCGAATAATCAATTTTAAGGCATCGTCAAAGTGAACGTTTACTACCCAGTTGCATCATATTGTAAAAATGATTGGTGGACCTTCGAACTAATTGGATTTTACGAATTGCTTGTTAACTTTCACGCAACATGTGATAATCAGTTACGTCATAAGTTCCAGCACTGCTTGAAGCATCTCTCGATTCTCTTACTAAACTACCAGACGGAGCATCATGATTCTTCAAATTTTGCACCACTATTTATTTCAATTCAGCGTTTTTTTCTGGGCAACGTCCTCATTTGCTGCCTTCGATTGGTTTTAACTTGCTCTTTTTTATTTTCCGACTCGTCTCCTTTTCACTCATTCTTATTACCAGACGCTGTTTGATTTGGAGATGACTCAGTGGTGGATGACACTGTTCTTGCGGCACCCGCAGTTGTAGTCGTCACTGTCTCCGCACTCACATGGATCCGGGAATTAGATTTGAATTCAGTCGTTGGACCTGTTGGACAGAGCGTTTCTGATTTCTCCCCACTGGCCACGTTCACACAGTTGCTTCCACTCGTCGACTGGAAGGTAATACAGATTTTAAAAATCAAACGTTCGGCGTTCAAAACATCACAGTCAATTTGAAATTCAAACCTTCTTATTCACTTAAATTAACAAAAGCTTTTACCGGTTTCCCGGAATCGGCTTTCACGCGAAAATGCCAAACACGACTTGTGCTTTTCAAAACAAAACTATTCGCTATAACAGATGCTGTGACCTCTCCATAACTCTCGGTTGATGACTGGAGGCGTGTGGTATAGAACCTGTGTTTCTTACCGACTACGCCGATGAAGCAGATGGTGGTCAACAGGAATTTCACGATATTTGATTTCATATTTTCCGATTTGTAGTGCACTGAAATTCACGGACTATTATATTGTACTACACATCTGATGTTCATTGGATGTAAATATTTAATTCCACTTTTTATTGGAGTTCACTCGATGGTTAATTGTTAAAATGGTATCTCTTGCAAATCTGCGGACGTAGCCTATCGTTGAATAATGTAAGCATCTTCCAAACGCTATGAGTTTTGCACAACTAATCCTATTTCTGATTGTTCGAATCTTTTGACTTATGACGCTGAGGTACCACATGTAGCATTTGCATTACGTATTTTTCCGCTGAGATGAATGGCGAACCACACTGTGATCCTGTATTCAACTGTTATGCTGAACCGAGCAGAGTACACAAGGGACAGACAAAACCTCATTATGTGATGGACCGTAATCTGTGATGTAAGTCTTGGGTACTATTACTGAAACCATTCCCCAGTGACGTCTGTTTTCCTCTGTGAAGCCACCATGTTAAGATCAACTCGTTTGGGAAACTTCACCGCTCACATCAACTCAACACTCACCGATTTTTAACAATAACCTTTTGCTCTGTAGTGGATGTATCCGTTGCTTAGATCTTATGCTGATCAGTAAATGTTTACACATGAGGTAACACATTTGATAAACTTCAACTGTGTCCAACAAAGTGAAATCTGTTCACCGACAGCTGTCAGTACTTTTGGATTTATTCAAGTACAGCATGCTATTATTCAACCCATATCCTCAAAACTGCCAACATTTGAACAGTAATTTCGTAATATATCTAGCTACGTCACACCCTCGACACTGCTCTTGATCTATAGACATCGGGTTACGTTTCGGTAACATGTTGGTACCAGCACTTCTTTCTCACTTCTTTATTTGTGAGTTTTCCCCACCCCTACCGATGTAATTTGTTATTATTC
>UZAN01043478.1:18023-32413 GCA_900618425.1 Echinostoma caproni
TTGGGTGGTTGCTAGTGTATCCCAGGATTTGATCCGTGTGGGTCTTCTTTCTGTACACTGATGTTTCTAACGGGCCGGACAATGATCTTGTTACTAGGATATCGAGAAATGCCAATTTGTCATTTTGGGATTGGTTTTTTCCGTCGTTTGTTAGCGCTCGTTAGGTAGCCATTGGCTGTATTTTACAACCCATGTTGTAGGGGACAATAAAAAACATCTTGCCCAATCCCGTGTGACATAGGGTTACGGCGCGTGTTAAGTTTTGATCCAGATATGTGACTGGATAGCCAAGGCTGAGTGAAATAAGAAGCTACAGGAGCAGAAATTTTCATGATTCATGAAAAATTATCGCAGATCTGAACAATGTTTTGAAGATTCAATAAAAGTTAATGTGACTGTCACACTGGAATAAGTATTGAGGTTTTTGGTAGATTTATTTTCCGCGTTTGCTCCCGGGTTGCAGATTGTCTTATCTGGCGTATGTAGACTACGTACTGCTCAGTGAAGATCCGGTTAAGTTGCAAGCTTCTCTGGATGGTTTGAGTGTTACTGTAGCTATGTTCAACAGACGTTTTACACCTTAAAAGTGAAAAAATATTGCTACAGGGCTGCTTTGCGCCAGTTCCCAGCCCCAGTTTAACCAGGGAGAAAGTATAAGAAGTAGGACACTTTTACTACTTGAGCATCTACATCTCACCCGTCGGCCGCAGTGCGGATGAAGTGACAGCACCCATGCAGAAAGCTCGATTGACATTTGCCAAAAGAGGACATCTCTGGCACCGTCGTGACATCCGGCTGTCTGAAAAGGGGTGAGTTTATTCTGCAGTGCTGTTCTACGGTGCAGAGACTTTGCCATCATGAGAACAGGATAAAAATATACTGCCGGTGTTTGAACACCACTATCTGCGCTGCACTGCATGAGTCTGGTATGAAACCCGAACAACCAATGCTGTGGTTAGGAGCAGAGATTTGGGCAACTGCCATCAATCACTGAGACAAGTAGCTGACCTCCATGGAACACGTTGTTTGGGATATCCGTTAAGTATGTCACCAAATAAATTGCCCCGATGAGTACTATTTGCCAAGGCAGGCAATGGATGGAAAAAAGGTCAAGGGTGGTCAAACTAAGACCTGATATGAGGCTATGAAAACGCTGACCAGGAGACTCGAAGCACAAATGTGCATGGTTAATGGTTTTAAAAACTGAAACTGAACTGGAAGATCAAACCATCAAAGAGCACGCGTAAAGACTGTTGGTGCAGGTTCGCAAACAAGCAACTGACCGAATTGCATCCCTGAACCTTCGAAAATTTATGCCGATTTGTGAGCCTCGATTTTTCCTCAGTTATGTGAATCATGGAGGTACTGCATTTTAAACTAATGCTAGGCTGTCACGTCCAGTAACTGGATTATTTTCACGGTAGAGATTTACATGCTAATTGTTGGATTACATAAACCTTTGCAAATGGGCAAAGATAATTGCTGTATGCATGAAGCCATGATTCAACTCATTGAGAGTGAGCTGTGCAAAAGCTTAGGTGGTGCCCATCCATGGGTTCGAATCCCATGGTGACTACTGAACTGTTCACAATCGACTTATTTGATAAACATAGGAGACAACAGCCAGCTGTTCTTATGTCAATATTCAACCGAAACCTGGGAGCAGGTAGAAACACCCAGATATCATCAAGGGAATAATGAAAGAAAATGTCATACTTGACTTGAGGTAAACGAACTCATGCTCCATGTCCGAGATCTCTGATGTTTTTAGCAGATCTTTGATTTGAAGTTTTGACTCTCAGTCTGAACATACATAAACAATGGTATTTCGAGCTACGAAATTGATTGCTATTCGTTGGCTACCCATCAGATCAACTAACGAGGAAAAGTGAATGAGTAAATCGGAGGTTGATGAAGGGTGAATTAACCAAGACAAAAGCACTGAATAGGCAGAAGCTGCTTTGCGCGAGGTGTGAATTAACGCTCGAACGTGCTTGCTTTTGACACCCGGGCACGCAAATCAACGTCCCTTATCATCCGTTAGACTGATAAAGAAATCGGAAAACGGCCTTTGTGGCCACATCCGGTGATTAAGGTCTTTGTTTTAACTACATGTCATGGCTCCTTGATCTTTCACTTTTGCCAAAAACCTTATTTTTCCGGTAAATCACATGCCAGATGAAACAATGACGGGCGCATGTGTAACATTTCCCGACCACGACAATTCGTAGGTGTTCAAGAACTTGAGATAGCAATCATCTGATACTGTTCGTGAACATCTCTGCAGTGTTGGTTCGACTGTTTCAGCGGACGTATGTCATGCTAAATGAACGAGGCTGACTGACGAATCTCGATAGCATGTGTCCTCGAATAAACGAGATCGCTGTCGTTACAACAAGACTACTCCAACATTTTACGGACAACTGGATGCCAGTATGGTTTAGATAAGATCAGCCTTCAGATATGAAGACAAACCTAAAATAGAGTTTGATTGGAGATGTTACGCAGTCGAACAGATGGGTGATTCTGCAAATCAGCAATGTTCTTTAGTTTCAAGTTGGTTTTTGGACGCCAGGTCAGTTTTATCAACGCCACCCATCACACATATGAAATGTGTGTGGTTGTGTGGGGATGAGTTTTTAAGTGTTTGACCCGGGATGTGGGACCAAACATAAAATACGACCGGCTGTTACGAAGACGGTCAGTGAAGAGGTTGTGAAGTTTTGATCATGATCATACCAAAATGTTATGCTATATGGCCGGGGAATTTGTTGACTCTTCTTTGAAACAAATGAAAACAAGCATGAAGGATAAAACAGTTGGCAAACCCGTAAGAAAACAATCACTCCATCATTTGTTAGACTGATATGTTTGCATGAGAAGGAAGTTAGATATACAACCGTCGGAAAGCAATCAGTCTGATGTGAATGCAAGACACCTTGGTTTCCAGTCCTGGTTTCGTGTGGAAGGCCTCTATATCAAATTGCGGCTGCGCATTGGAGAAAATAACTTTCCCACTGAGTGCACACATTCTAATGGACGATATAATCTGGAAGAGCATGTGTTGCAGTTAGTGGGATCTTGGATTACGAACTTGATGCATACAGTAAAGCTGAGTGTGGTAGGTGATTCCTCACAAACAAAGATTGTTTTAAACAAGCTAAGTCATTGAACTGAGATTCGTTTGATTAGAGAACATAGCACGAAACCATCTCTGTTTAAATAGCGTCCGCGAAATGTCTTTGAGGCTACATACATTTTTGCACACCACTCAGCGACGACTTTACCTTCCTCACTTTTGAAATGGTTAGTGTGGATAACATCCCAATCGGGGGTACATAGATCTGATTTCCACTAGGGAAGAAACATGGTATACAAAAAGATCCGTAAAATTTAGTTCAGTTTGTACAATCATTAACCATGCAATTTCGTGCGCTGGTTTTGTTTACTGTCTTTGATTACCAGTTTGGATGAAGGGGTAGAAGAAAGAATAGCGATTAAAAATCATAGCCAACGAGAAAATGAAGAATCCCGATCAACTATTGTTCCAACGAAGCTGAGGAGATGCACGGGCGCCACTGTTTGCGACACTCAGTCATATCACTGGCTGTGCCTCTGACCATTGATTACAATGATACCAAGATCCCCATCCAAGGAGCCAAACGCGACCTATATGACCGAGTCTCCTGGTCAACGTTTTCATCACCTTGGGACAAACCCTAGTTTGACAACCTTTTACTCTTTTCTACTCCCTACCTGCCTTGGTAAATCGCGCACTGAGGAGGTCGAACACTTGCTCCAGTGGACGACAGCGATAAGTAAAGTACCATGATTAATTAAGGATCAGATGTGATTCAGAATTCAGTAGGCAAGGGACCACATTAAAAAGATGAAGACTTGGGCAGAGTGATTTTCATCGATGAATAAAGTTCAATTTATTGGGACCGAACAGCCTGAGATAATAGTGGCACGACGTCAAGACTCTACTTCAATTATAAGGTAAAAGAATACCCTGAGTGAAGTTTGAGAACCAAGGTCAGAAAACGATGGGAAAAACTGTATATCATATAGGTGGTATCTTGTGAAAAGATTGGTGGCAAATCGAACCATAACAAAATCGTGAATGTTATAGTGTTAATAACACAGTGATGTCGGTAGAGAATTATAACACTGAACGATGTGTCATAACGAAATCGCTTTTGATGGTGCAAATATGCACAAAAGCGCTGCTCAAATATTTCGAACATGTGAAAAAATTTCACATCACCCGCACAATTAAAAATGGCTCTGCCAGAGTATGGTACAATCGAGTGAGTTTAAAGCCACATTCAAACAATGTCAGAAAGTTGGGGTCTATCAAGTTCCTGGGATTTAACGAAGTGTGTTCTATGACACAGTACCATTACCGATATTCTGTACCTCGTCACATCCGTGAGTAAAAATCCTGTTTTAAATTGAAAACCCAAGTTTGAAACAGATGGCGGCAAGCCGGTTGGTTCTCATATCTAGCTTCTTTTGAGGGAGTTTGTTACTGTAAAGCATGTTCAAATGAGTGATATATGTACCTCCCATCATGTAGTTACGGCTTGAAGAAAGATGATAAGGGCTATTTGGGAAATTCTAAGGGAGTAAATCGAAAGCCTAATATATTTTAATTCATGAATTAGAACCCAAATAGATAAAGACAATGTTTGAGTGCCCCAGGGTAGTTCACTGCTGGTAGACACTGGCTTTGTCTGAGTAGTAAATCTTTCTTTAAGGAACCAGAACTGACAAACCGCTTTGAGTAGACACTACTAATCTGGGACTATTACTTTATTTCTTCTGTTTTTTTAATTATGTACTTAATTCTGTACACACTGAACTAGCGACAAGAGTATTTAGGTAGAATGCAGCATTACCACAGATAGACTCCGGAATCTTTTTTGCATGTGTTTGATGAGTTTATTGGAATATAGTAATTCTCAAGTTTCTGGCAGAGTTTAAACGAGAGTTTGAATACAATTACTTTATTGGCTTTGGTAGGAGTTATCAGTTTCAGAAGCCCACTGTGTATGCTGTTCAACTAAGCATTGTGAGAATATTACTAAGCTTCCTCGAGTCTGTGAAACTTGGAGTCACTTATCTATGGATGCAATCTACAGACCGACAGAAACCTAATCTTGTGTTATGTTTGGTAAACAAATATATGACAGTGTAAACTGAACATCAGTTTGATAAACCTGACTAATTAAAACGATCAGCAAGAACTATGCTTCAAAAAGAGATTCACTATGGTGATGCTTACTTTAACACAGTCACATCTGGTGGACACAGGTAGCTTTGCTTCTGCTACAACAAACTAGACCCATGGGCATAAAACGACAACCATTTGCGATTGAATCTTTACAAATTTGGATTTGTCTATTGAATAGAAGTGGGTAACATGATTCTAAATATAAAAATACAGTGAGAGAACAAAATTGACACTGGGAGCAATCCCATGAAATTGCTCCAGTCTTTATTAAGTTTCAGAAATGGTATGAATTCAGTCAAACCACTGCGCTTTGGTCAATGCTAATTTTAAGAATTAATCTGAACCACGAATCCTCTAGCCGTCCTCCGGCCTGCTTAAAGAAAACGCTAAATAGTATAGTACTTGTTTATCACCGGATCTGAGCTGATGTCTCAACAACTGCCTACAATGAATCCGAGAGTATATATCATGGCTTTGTAGAGAAACCTCGGAAAATTTGTTTTTACGTCAAAAGAGGCTATTATTCATATCTAACATTACCTGTGTGCTGACAGCTGTGTCCGGAGGTTCTTCATATGATTGTTCTCGACGAGACTTATTACGCTTCGATTTTCGAGACCAAGTATGCGGAGGTCTTCGTCGGGTATAACGGCGGGACTGAAGTTCATTCAACATCATCGCTTCGTATTTCTCGTGACCTAAAGGAACGTCACAGCACAATAGACCGCCTTGAGCAGTGATTAGCGAATCCAAACCTTCAAAATACAGACGAGATCCTCGGGTCTGTTTGAAAGCACGATCAATCTTTGCCTCTGCTTCGCTCGCCCCACGACGTTCAGCCAGACGGGTTTGCATTAATTCATACTTCCACAAGGGCATTATGTTAGTGCGTTGGAAGTTTGCATGTAAACGATGAATAGATGGCATCGGATCATGGTAGAAATAAGTGGATTCTGGTAAGGCCAAGAGCAATGAACGACCAGAAATTCGGGACTTCTCCCGTATGTAGACCATTTTATCTTCCGTTTGGACGGCCGCTGTGCCTTTCAACTCCACACGACTCAAATTGATCCGATCCATGTTGAATGTGATCTGCATCACATCATAGCCGCATCGACCGACAACAACTCCCTTGTTCTTTCTCGATTCCGATGTGGGCATATTCAATTTGGCCATTCGTGCTAGAATTTCCTCACTGACTGGTGATTTGATTTGGGATATTGGTAACGGATCACATCGTACACGGAGAAGAAATCCTTTGTACTGAAAGTATATGGTCCCATTTGATGTGACCTTGTTCGCCTCACTTGCTGATCTTTTCCGAGGTGGAATCACCTCATCTGTGTAGACTCGAAGCGGTGGTAAAGCGTATTTATACGGTTTCGGTCTGTTATCATCCATACTAACCGCATATCTCTGCCGGACATAAAACATGGCCATTTCGTTTTTTGGCCTTGTTTCCCGATATTCATAGTGTGGTGGCTGGACTTTCTTGTCATTTGGTGGTTGTACGGCAAATCTTTCACCCACATAAAGTGGAGAAAATATAATATTTTTGGTGTAAAATTCCAACTGGTACATGATTCCTGGTTCTTTGGTTATATAAACAACACTTCGAGGTACTTCACCATCGTCTATTGTTTCTATGCCAGAACCAGATTGTGGAGTATTCTTTATTTTTGGACACATAGGTTGTACTTTCGGTGGATCAAATACGTGTTTCGAAAATGGACTATTCGATAAAGGTCTTGTTATTTCACGTCTTAGACCGAGTGCTTTGTTTGCGTTCGAAACGTCCAGGTTATCTCTGGACGGAACAACCATCAAATCACTGCATTCTCCATCCGCATCTAATCTGTGTTGAGGCACTTGAAGTCGTTTGGTACCACCAGTAGTAATTGGACGATGTTTATTCAGTTTGATAGTTTCTTCCGTCCGCTCAGTGGACTGTGGATCCAATGGATCCGACTGAGCGGTCACATTGTCATCTCCTGTTTCTTCGGAAGTAAATGATTCGGTTTGTAGTTTAGGGATTTCTGGTGATAGAATATTACATGTATTCACACCTCGTGCATCCACCTGATTGATTGGCACGGAATGTGTCGTGTGAGACTGGAACACAGTTCCGGGTAATTGCGTGTGACAAAAGGATGACTCATTCGGAATGTCAATTTCAGGAAGTGTGAGACAGTCGACCGTGTCATTCAAATCTGGTTCGTTCAGATACTTTTTTTTATCTGGTGTATTGATAACGGGGGTCCGAATTTTGGATGTGAACAGGTTATCCATTCGGTTCACAGTCCTGCACTGTTAATACTTGCTGTATCGTACCGATGACAAGCACCTCGTTCGTTCGAATCAGCCAAATATCGATCCAAATTGCAATCACGTGATCTACCTCACTCATATTTGATTGAATTGGTCACGCAACATTGCTTGCGTTTAACTTTCCGGACATGAATGGGACATGCTGAATCAGAGTGAGGAGAATTTATTTTACTTATTCATTGACGGATTACATCATTAGTTCGGTCAAACAAATAATTATATTTCGGTAAAATCAAATGTTGATACTATTAAGTTCCTAGTTCACTCAGAGTGAGAAGAACAATAAAGACCGTCCGATTGTCAGATTCATGTCTGCTGGACTGGATGATGTGCATGTCTCACGCGTTGAACTATACGGCAACGGAGACGAAATGTTTTGAGGGATCAAGTCTAATAACATTGTCAGTTCACCTGATAACCATCGGGATCCGTAACATTTCCCTTGTAGTTCGTCAAATTTTGTATGATTTTATTTGTGAATCTACCTGAGATGGCTGTTTCAAACGTCTATCACGGTGAGGATATTTGCCTATTGGTAACTGATTGCTTCGGCGTATAATCGAAGATGACATTGTGCGTGTTGTGTTCGTGAAATGTCTGTTGGGAAATCTTATAACTAAGACTCCTTGTGATCATCATCAGGCTTATCTGGTTTGTAATTTCTTCAAAGCTGACTGAGTTGTCTGATTCACGGTTCTGTTTCCTCTCTCAGAATACGTACAGCTTGCGGGTCTTGAAATCCTTGTTCGATATTGTGTTCTGAAATTCTTTTCATACCAATTGTCGCCACTATTGAATTTGCGTTTAGGTTGTTGCTTTTGAACTTCGAGTGCTATTATATACCGATGGTTTGTGGCTAATTTAGAGAGCATCTTTTTGAATTTTGTTCTTATTTTCCTCCCAAACGAACTTTCATTCACTACTTGATGTAGAGTTTGGTACGTTTTGGTTTAGAGTGATCCTGTAGTTACACAAAAAAGCCAAGGATATTATCTAACTGTTGTACTCTCGACTATTTTTGCATGTGTCCACAGATTGTGCAATATGATCCTTCTATCTATGGACGCAGCGGTGGAGTTTGAATGTGCCAATGCCAATCAAGAAACACAGTTTGGAAAATTTGTTTGATGCAAGACTGAGCACCGCTACCTGGAATAAGAACCGAAGGGAAATCTAATATACTAAGTATGCGTCTAAGGAAACAGACGGCAGATTGGCTAATGGAGTGTTTTATAGTAATAACTTCTGATCATTAGGATGTAGAATCAAAAACGAGCAGGAGACCGACGTCACGGATTGGCCCAGCAAAATCAATACGGACATGGGTTCATGTTTTTGGTGAAGATGTTCTTGACTGCGGTTCGATTTGTCTAGCTGATTCCAAAGCTCTTGCACCTAGGCTGCACTCTCCAACCAATTCTTGAATGTCACGATCCTTTAGATGCCAATCAACCTATGTACACATCAGGGATTTTATGTTGCTGAGCTGCGGATGTCCAGATAGGTTACCACGGCAAGCGATATTCGCCGAAGCAGATACCGAGTGGAAGAAAACCCAGGGTGGTCAAGCCAAGACCTAGCACGAGGGTATGAAAACCCTGACCAGGGGACTGGGCCATATAGGTCCTGTTGGGCTCCCTGGCTGAGGACCTCAGGATGATCGTATCCGATGGTTAGAGACTCTGAGTGATATGGCTGGGTGTCGAAGACAGTGGCGTTCGTGTACCTTCTCAATTTCTTTGCAAAATTAGACCACTGAACTTCTCCATTTTTTGTTTGACTCCACTATCAACTTTCCTTTCTTCTCCTGTTCTTCATCCAAATGGGTAGCAAAAAGACAGCAACCAAAACCGGAGCAAGAATATGCGTGGTTAATGGTTGTACAAACTGAACTGAATTGAACTGAACTGAGCCCCGGATGTGCTTCATTGAACTGTTTTACTACGTCAGTCGTTTATGATCGGCTGGGAATCACGTCATGCGAACAACTCGCGAGTGAAAAGATTTGAAATTATCTCTGGTAATCCGTATTTCAGAATGCTTTGTTATGATTTATAGCATTGCCGGCGTTCGTGCTTGCTTCGTCATTTCCACCGTGATTGTCATGCATGAACTGGCTTCTATGAGCACCTGCTGAATTTATTTCTTAACATCATTATAAGGTTTTTGTGATGTTGTTAACGAGAATGCATCTGAATGCCCAATCTCTGCGGAGGATCTATGTTGAAATTCAAACCTATATCCCAGTAAAATCGTTGCTCACCTTTGTCGACCACCAGTAGTATATGGTGACATACCCTTATTGTTGGTAAATGTGGCCAGAAGCGATTTGTGGTCTGTTTGAAATATAAAAGTTCTACCATGGATCATTTTGCATGATTTGTGTATCGCAAAAGCAATCCCCAGAGCCTTCTTCTCAGTTTGGTTGTAATGTTGCTAGACAGATGTTAGCGATTGGCAGGTGAGTGAGGTAGTTTTCAGAGAGCCATCCAAAAACCCATATGCCGTAATTCGAAGCATCTGATGCTATCATAATGTCAAGTGATGGGTTGTAATGTGTTAAAAATAATGGGGTTAGAAAAATCGTTTTAAATGATTCAGAAACATTGTAATAATCAAACATTCGGTTGTGTTTATCAAAAGGGGAGAGTAAATTGTTCAAAGAGTTTCTGAATATGTAAATATCAGATACCAGCTGTATGTAAAAATTGATCAAATTAAAAATGGTTGAAGTCTATCAATGTCAGTGAGTGTTTTACCTTTTTGATCCGGAATTTTCACCAGAAGTATCAACCGTAAACCCTAAATACTTACTTATACTTTTGATCAACTAACTCCTGCAGGAGGATAAGTCGGCTTCTTGGATGTGTCTAATGATGGCGGCAAGGTTGACGCAGTGTGAAACCCAGTTCTGGCTCAAGTTACGAATTCTTCATACGGATTGGAGGCCCAGTAATACCGAATCCACCTTGATCGTACTGCTCCAGGTCTTCAGTGGACCACCGAGTCGGCAACGCCATCCACGGCACGTTGCAGGGGCTACAGAATGTCGCGGGAGTTGAGTGTCGGGCCTTCGGAGCACATGACTAAGTCACTGAAGGCGCCGGCGTTGTAACGTTTTTGAAACCTTGTCAATATTCAAGCAGCGCCATCGAACCTCACCATTGGAAATCCGATCGGTACAATTTACTTTAAGCACCAAAGATCAAAGACTTGTCGCAATATCCGATCTACGGTGTAACTGAATAACACCGGTGATAGGAGTCAACCTTGCCTAACTCCAGAGATTAACTTAACTGGTTCTTCTCCATAGGTAAGGACGCGTGCCCGGGTTCCTGAGTAGTATAACTTTAAAAGCCCGATGAATTTCTCAGGCATCCCGTCAGACAGCGCTATGCACTACAAGGATTCTCTATCGACAGAGTCGAACGAAGCGCGAAGTCAACGAAATATACAGTGGAAGGCTGTTGGAACTTGTAGCGGTGTTCCAGAATCCTACAGAGAGGGAGGATTTGTTCAATACGGTCTCTTCCGCGGCGAAACACCCCTTACTTCGGGCGAGTGTGGGTATCTCTGATGACTGCCAAGCGATTAAGCAGTATCACTGCAAACAATTTAACCGCCATATCAATGAGGCTAATACTCTTGTAATTTTCGCATCTAGATCTGTTGCCATTTTTGGAACGGAGACTTAAGTTGAAGCCGTCCAATCTTTTGAAGAAACTTATCTTTCCCAAATGGTGTGGAAAAAAGAGTGCAGAGGAAGTATTAGAGTTGGCAAGTAAGCTTTGAATAACTCTGATCGTATCCCGTCTTGCCCAAAGACCTTCCTGCTTTTCAGAAAAGTTCAGTGATGGTTTCTGTTGTACTAGGTGGGTCACAATTGATGTCATACATCTCTGGACTGCTTGACACATGTAGAGAATCAGCCTAGTTTGATGGGCGGTTGAGCAGCCCGTCGAGTGTTCAGCTCAGTTTCCTGATTAAGTTGTCCTATGGTGCTGCGCAACAGTGATTCCGAAGTTTGCCTCTTTACTGCTGCGACACAAATCAGACGGAAAAGCTTTCCAAAGGCCGCTGCGACTGTTGCAGCCTCCATTCTGACTGCAATCGCTTTTGAGTATTGTTTACAGCTCCTCGGCGGAGCGTATGACTTGGCAACAGAGAATCCGAAATTCAGGAGATTTGATCAATCGCACATCTCTTGCCTTTGCGGAAAACTGCAGTGTACGCTTGGAGATCCAGTCTTTTTGTGGCGAAGAATCTCACCTAACTGCCCCAGTGCCGCTTCTTTGATGGATGTTTTCAGCATAGACCAACTTGCGTCGATAGTTGAGTCATCAGAGAAAGTTACGGCTATGTTGGAAGCGGTTGGGTTCAGCAGTACCTACCTTCTCTCAGGTCGTTCCAAGAGCGCGACGCTGAATTTGCCCGGAAGACGAGTCTTCCGGTAAGTAGTCAGGTGGACTTTGAAGCGGGCGCGTACAAGGGTATTGTCCGTGCCGTTCCGGTTTCCAGTTTCTGCGCCACAACAGCAACGACAGTCTTCAACCGAAGAGGCCCAACGAGCACGTACCAAAATATAACCAATCTGGTGTGCCGTTCGACCATCATTTGAGTACCACGTGAGCAGGTGTTTTCCGGGGGTGCTGAAAACGAGTGTTGGCCACGACCAGCCAGTTAAGGTCAGCAAATGTGACCAGGCCATTTTCTCGGGGTTTAACAAGGCCGAACTTTCCCAGAACCCTAAATATTTCGCACAGAAAAGAAATAATATTTTCCGAGCTGATGTGAAGCACAAATGTTGCATGCGATTGTTTAATTTTCCCATGCGCTTCAGTGCTAACAATGATAGTCATCCGCGTAAGGGGTGGCCAAGGACAACCCAGTCAATATGATGTCGGTCATCCGCGGATATACGGTAGGTGCATATTTAACATCAGATTATGATCTGTTGCCGCGATTCATACCTTTGTGTGTTTACGGTCAATCAATATCTTGATTCTCCTTCGACCACAACTTGTGAATATACCTAGATAAAACCAATATTGGATAATGTGCTTACTTCGTTGAATTCAATAAAAGGATCCTAGATCAGTGGAAAAGGATGCTGATCTATTTCTAAGAAACCGTTGGAACACGTTGAAACATCTAAATAGATGCAACGCATACCGTATAGTTTCTTCACAACCACCACTGGCGCTGCCCACTCCTCGTATTTTATTGGACGTTGGACATCAGCCGCTTTTAGACAGTTTAACTGATTACTAAATTTGTCAGCTGCAACATTTAGAACTGGTTGAAAAAAAAACAGTGCTGTGTTCCGCTTATTATCCGTAAATGAGCTGAGGTAAACCCACATTTTGTACCTTGAAGAACCATACTTTGGTCCTTTGGGTGACAAAACATTATTTAATTTCCTTATGTCTGAATGACAAAATTAGCTAATACGGGTGTCCCAAACTCCCAATTTTTCAATCAACCGAGTATCAACTCAATTACGAGAGCAGACATTGTCAATACAAACCGATGAAGCACATTTTATGTCAGAAAAATCAAACACATAATTTGTTGTTCCAGCTATAACTATTTATTTGCCTGAAGCACTATAGACTGAATTATGTGTTAATCAGGAAACTAGGCAACATAGGGCTTCCCATACATGAAGTGCCAATATAGTTTTTATGTCTGAAGGCGAGTCCAAATGAAAAATCGATAATACACTACTGGCAAGAAGTGACAAGTTTTCGGATGCCGAATAATTCTGTACAGGTGAAGAGAAAAATACGGGAATTATTAGATAATGCTAATCGACTCACCGAAGATGATCTATTTTATCAAAATCTTTTCTGGTTTTAGTTATAGTAACAGGTTTGTTTGTGTCCTGTTAACCAAACAGATGACAGAGACGGTTGACATCTGGACAGTACTTCACAAAATACTAATCTCTTTAGTTTTCACACGCTGTAGGAGGGAGGTTTAAATCGTTAGTTCTCTGTTGCAATATAAGCTTTCGGTTTGATTGCGGGAACCTTGTTGAATTTCAGGATATTTTCCACCAGATCGGAGTCTATTCATACGTTTTTGATTTGTTGAAATTGTTCGCTGATGGTTCGTAGCGTGAGGTCCGGTTAACTTGCAGGTTAACTTGTATATCTCAGCATCAGAAAATGATTGTGAGCCGCTAGCATACATAATCAACATTTAAATTGGTATACTGAAAGATCCTTGTGAATCAACCATTAGACCAGATTGATCTTCTCTGCATATATCCCTGCATTTATTGGATTGTTTTGTTGATCTGGAAGCAATGATTTCACGTGTGTCATAGTGAAGCATGTGCAGTGAATATTTGGATAAATTACTTCACTTGTGATGGAAATAATTGTGAAAATGTTTGTCGATCATCACAAACATTTCCATCGTGGGGAATTAATGATCTCCCAAGGAGTGAAACCCACATCCAAGACAATAAACAGTGCCTGGTGCCTCTGAACAATCGAATAGATTAATCCAAGCTTGATACTCTAAAAGGTACTTTACTGTTTCTAGAAGTTGTACATCTTTCAGTTTTGTGTTGTCCCTATCGCTAACAAGGGCAAATCAAGGCTGACCAGACTAACCAATTCATATGAGTCGAAAACCCGCACGGCAAAACATGTGTTTGTGATTGTCTAAATGTACAATGTTGATTATGCGTGAAATTGAATTTTGTTATCAGCTGTTGGCCAATTGATTATAGTTACATCTTTATTCAGGTCCCAAATTTGGCCATACCAATTAGTGCAAATTGTTGCCATAAGAACGAGCCCCCGAATGTGAACAG
>UZAN01043479.1:0-14546 GCA_900618425.1 Echinostoma caproni
TTTGATTATTTCGCAGATCGCATCGACTGCTTGGCCATTCAATGTTTTCCCAGCTTTCTGCGATACAACCATTACCGATTGATACGTAGCCCCTTTTGTAGCCAGTCTCACATTTCATCCGTCTTTGATGCATTTATTCCGCTTTTTGCTCCCCTCATAGACGATATTCTGCACATCATTGTTGGTGACTTTAATCATGCATCCACCTATCCCATAACTTCTTCTGGCTTAACTGATATTTACTTGTCCCCCACAAGAGGTAATTCATTTTTGGACGAGGTAATTACTAATCACCCAGAACATTTTGCTCTAAAATCACAGCACCTATTTCCACTAGTGATCATGCACTGATTCTCAAAAGACCCACAGCGTACTATCGTCCCATTCACAATACACTCACAAGAACCAACCAAATCATCATTCGTCTTCGCAATCGCTCCTCAAGAAACACCCTTCTTTTTAAGCGTTACATTGGTGTCGTTTCTTCGTAGTTTCCTTTATCCTTCTTTACGCAATGCAGTCAACTTATTCACTGAAACACTTAACTACACGTTTAACCTATGCTGCCCTTTTGAAACATTATTTGTTTGTAACGGCACAATAACATCTCCACTGTTAAAACCATTCAGAAGATAGAAGGAACGATCGTACAAATCTAGAGACTCAGCGGCTGTCAAGTATTACACCAACTTGATCAAAGCTGAAATCAAACGCCTCTCTGCCTCGTGCGCCTCCCAGCTTCTGCTATCTAACAACAGTAAGCGAATTTGTCAGGGTATCAAATTGGTGTGCGGGGCCAAATCCAAAATGCGAGATTGTACAACGGATTTGAACAGTGTTTATTCAGCATTTATCCACTCATCAAGCGATGCGATCACGCCATTTATTTTGAACGATGCCGTTCACGTAGAGGCCGTCTCAAAAGAAGAAACGTTTGAGCTTTTGTGTACCGTGAAAACCATGTGCAGTGTTGGTCCCGATGGTCTTTTATCCTTCCTTCTGAGATATAGGACCTATTCTCTCAGTAAAATATTCACATCATTTTTGAACAATTCTTTAAAAACTTGCTTTATACCAGACTGTTGGAAACCAGTAACAGTTGTTTCCATTCCCAGATCCTCTAGTTCAAACGTTATAACCAAACGCTTCCGTCCTATCGCCTTACGTCTATTGGAATTAAGCTAGCAGAACGTGTTGTTCTTAAGCGCATTCAGTTCTCCATTGATGTCCCGTATGATCCTCTTCAGCTCTCCTATAAACCAAACAGATGCACGCCAGATACAGTTTCCTCTCTTTTACATAAAATTATCAAATCCCTGAATGACTCTGCGAAATCTGTCCGTTGTGTGTTTCGGACTACTCTTCCGCTTTTGATTCTATTCCTCGTTCCCTTCTTCTTCGTAAACTGGAAACCATTGGTTGTCCCAGATAGTTATTAGCTTGGCTTGCCGACTACTTCTCCGGGAGAACTCAGTGTACCAGGTTAGGTCGGAAAAATCCAAACAGTTGTTGAACAGTTCTGGTGTACTCCAAGATGCAAATCTTTCCCCATACTTATTTTCTAGGTATATTGGTGACTTGTCTGCTAGCGCCCCTACTTCTCTCTTCAAATATGCTGACGATGTGGCTTTGTGTCAGGCCATCTCCGACTATTCTGGCCTTTTAATATTGTCTGACAACTTGGATAACGTTCAACGGTTTTCCACAACATCTAGCCTATCTCTTAATCCCTCGGAATGTTTCAAATATCTCTTCACATTATCACGCTCTTCTTTCCCAACTGAACAGGTATCGATTGGTTCGGAACCAGTATCCCGGGAAAACTGTATTAAATACCTGGGTGTTTTATTGATACAAATCTTCACATCCAACATATCGTCACTAAGCTTCGACGACTTTCTCTTCATATCCGTAAAGTTCGTCAGTTTAGTATTTAACAATCAATTATTTCCAAATTTGTGTACCATTGTGTTTTTTCCCGTTTTACTTTTATTGTTCACCTGTTATTTTTTCAATCTCGTAAATAAAGCTTTTAAACTGCTTCGTCGTGGACTGACCATCGTTAGCCGTGTCTCTACAATCCCGCTGAAGCAGTTGGTAACTGACCTGTGCGAACGTCATTTAAATGCATGTGAAAAGTTTGCACATAAGATTCTCATCGACTGCGCACATCCGCTACACGCAGATCTAACTTCATGTTGTTCCCATCCTTCAAGTAGATCCCAATATCGTTGTGTTCCCTCTCGAATAAACATATATCGTAACTGTACAGTACCCTTATGAACACGTTTTCTAGTTAACAAAGAACAGCTTTTCACAGACTTTGTTAACAGTTTTGGAATGCAAATCCCTTCTTTTCATTATTTCATTTTTTTCTCCCTCATTCCAACCCGTATATTTTTAACTGGAATGTAGGCTTCATGTCTGCACAACTTAGGACAATACAATACACTACAATAAGGAAGTATCTGTAAAATGTTTTCAGTGCTTTTCAACAGTCTGTGATCAGCTGAGACGCTATCAGGAGGGGTGCATTACAGTTATTTTTTCAAGTATTTTTAGTCTATTCAGTGAGATGCTTGGCTTGTGTGTGCGGCAAGATTTTCCCCTCCCCCCGAGAACGGATAAACCAGACAACCGCAAGTGGGCCGAGTCTAGGTGTGGGCTGGAGCAATATGTTCTCCGTGGAGGGGGCGAACTGACAATATGAAAGAGGGGAAAATACAGAGACCATGAACCAAAAAGTCCAGTGAGACATGAACACGACTCATACTCACAAGGCAAGTTGCCAAAGTCGTTACGCTTCTACACCAACTCGTTCCTGAGCCAGTGTGGCAAATGAAATTATCCCCATGACCGCAAACGCCTCTATTGAAAAAAGAANAGCTTTCGAAACAAGATGTGTTGTTCGAAGTGTGTTGGATTAGCCAGAGGAGACGAATTACTGAAATCAAGTCTTATTTGGTACACTGTGTTTTATTTGTAATGTAGAACTGCATTCAATTGCACAATCGGATTCACGATTAGCCCATGTGGCCCATAGTCCTTTAGCCTCGACACAGAAACGTCGGTCATATCACTGCAGGCGAGTCAGATCCAAAAGTATCGGAATATTCTGAATGTTGAAACATTTCATTTTCTGCAAATGTTGATGCCGAAATCTTGGTGAAGAAATGAAGTGTGCATGTAGCACGTTGCACAACACGTTGATTGGAGAATGTTTAAACGATGTGCCCGTATCGTCAAACAATTTGACACATCTAGACCAGTTTTAATGTTTCCATATAAAATGCGATAATCCTGTGAGTAAAAATCTCAAATATAACTCATACGGTACCACAAAATGTAAATGCTTACCGTTCCGTATCCCCGCTAAATGTGAACTCTCTTCAGGCGAGGTTGAACCATTAATATAGTGAGGATAATAAACACCATTCACAAAAGACATCCCTTTGGTACACCTTTTCCCATGAAGCTCCAGTCGAAACCCGTAATTCTTGAGTCTCGTCTGTGGCAATTGTGTCAAATATTGCAGTGCTTATAAACTGATGCGTAGTAATGAGGGTGTACTCTTGTGGACGGTTTTTATTATCCTCAGACTGGTAATCTATCCACCTCTCATGAACAGAGTACACTTTAAGTGGAGATACGGAACAATGAGCACTTAAGATTTTATGGTATCATTTTTTGATTTACTTCAGGGCTTGTGAACGCGAACCAATGTACCCGTTGTGCTACATTCCAGATTTTTATTCACAATAGTAGCGCATCTTAGATCTTGTTATGCGGCATTCGATTCGTCTGTAATGGGGCTGTAAAAACTCACCACGATAGATGACCGTAATATCTGTTGTACCTTGCCTACCATTACACTCATCTGCAATATGGTGAACGTTAAGTCGGATGGACAGAAAAGGCCCTATCGTTTCACCAGTGCGGTAGATCGACGAAGAGTTATTGAATGTGCACGCAGAGGTGATGATTTGAAAGAAGTTGCAAAACACCTTGGCATCAAGATCAAAACATGTCTTGCTGTTGCAGTCACGGATCGAGAAGTAACACTAAAGCCTGGGTATTATAAGACTAAATTCAACGACGAGTTCACAAAACATTTGTGTGATGTTGTCGATGAGAACCCTATAGCCAAGTTGAGGTAGTTAAAGGAACGCGTACCAAATGTTTTTGCTACAAGACTCGGAGTTGCACTTGGATGATTTAGCATTTTCAACGGATTGTACTTTTCTCTCATTGATAGGCGCTTGCACATGGCACATTAAATGAAAAAGGCTTGAATTGCTGTCCCCTGTGCCTTCCTAACAAAGATTATCCAATCAGTAAACAGTCACATGCGCGTCATACTAGGTGCAGCATCATTGACCGAATGCGACAATGCGTGTTGGTTGGTGATTGACCAGTCGGTCTATCGTTCAAAAAAACAAGTGAGTAATTTTCAGTAAGTGCGACATACTGAAGGGGCGATATCGCATAAACGGGACCTAACTTAGTACGTTCACGGTTGGTTTAAGTTCCTTTGAAAGATGGGAAAATATTGGCAGATGATTTCTCATAAATGCTACAAAACGGGACCTTGACTCTATTGCTTACACCAGAAAAACTGTTGAGGTTTTAGAAAGAAGGATGTGAAATTGGTTGACCTCATTGTCTACAAAATTTCCCGTTACACTCATGATGCCTACGTTGTTTACTTTGTACATCCCTCTATAGATAAATATTCCGTATTGCCGTCCTGCGGCATTGGATTGGTCGGTAATGGGGCTATAAAAGTACACTATTATAGGCGGCAGTATTATTTGTTGTACAGTACCTACTGTTATATCCATCTGCAATTTGGAGAACATTAAATCGAATGGACAGAAAAGGCCCCATTGAGGAAGACCGACGGAGAGTAGTTGAATGTGAACGCAGAGGTGATGATTTGAAAGAAGTTTCGAAAAACCTCGGCATTAAGATAAAAACATGTTGTTTTGCAGCCACGGATCGGGAAATACCACTCGAACCTGAATCTTAAAAGGCGAAGTTGAACGACGATTTCACACAACATTTTTGTGATGTTATTGATGAGAACCGTGCAATCATATTGAGGCAGTTAAAGGAAATAATGGAGAAGCACTTTAGGGGCATATCTATCAATCGATTGGTCGGTTGTTGGATGGACATCAAAATTTGGTTAAGAAATTGACCATCCAGCCCATGGAACGGAACTCGGAAACTGTAAAAGTAAAATAAGAGGAATATGCCGAGTGATTACAGCGATCGGGTAGCGCAACACTGAGGCTGTATATTGACGAGACCAACTATAGCACAGGGTGCCGTCGCAGCTATGGAAGCTCCAAAGTGAGGTGTAGCCGTTTGAAGAGTGTAATTCAGCAAAGAACTCAACTTGAACGTATTAGCACGTTCAGATGCCACCGGTATCTTGAAATATGAATGCCATACAAAGATTTCTCGGCATGTTTTCAATGGGTGTCTATTAAGCTGCTACACTTTAACCGCTACTGAGAAACCGGATGTTCCAGTTGTTTTTGTCTTTGACAATGTACCCGTTCATCAGAGAGCTTTTGATGAATAATTACATGCCAACCAAAAACTACGATTTCTTCCACCATTAAGTACCTTTCTTATTTCACTGGAAGGGGTACACATTAAATTCAATCAGGTAAGCATTTTCAATTCTTAAAGTTCCTTAGTAGTTAGCACATTAAATCTGGTTCACTGAAAAAACACTGAAGCCATATGGGATGTGCCAAATAGTTTAAGGATATGGGTACATCGTCTAAACCTTTTCGAATCAATATGTTGTGCGGGATTTGATGCCAATACGATGGTCAGCCGCGCAGCACATGATCGCCACACCTTCTCACTTCTTAATCAAACTATGAAGCATCAACATTTGTAGAGAATAAAATGTTTCTAACATTCGTTGACCTCAGAATCTTCCAATAATTTTTGATCAGACTCCCCTACAGTGGTATGACCAAAGTTTGTGCATTGAGGCTAAAGTACAACGGGTCTTGGATAAAGCATTGTGGGTTTAGACTAATGCTTGATGGGAAAAGGTGTAGTTATTAGATACTCGCATTGCCGAACACGTTCCGACACGGTTGGGAAACTCACACTGGGGCAGCGCGAGATCTACGATAACTAAACAATAATGGGCTGTGCGCGTGACAAGTTGAACCCAACTGGCGCGTGCTCAATAGTTCACTGAGCTAAGTCAGACGAAATTATGTGCGTCCATCTTTAAGACGGTGGCATTTAAAAAGTCCAAACCCATTTCATACCAGCAAAATATACGGTTACTGTGATTGTGTTCGTCTGATCAGTCTCACTCCAGTTGATTACCCCGCCCTTAACAGTAAAGGTTTGCTTACTGTTGTGTTTTTGCTTACTGAAATTTCGCTTTTTTTGTTACGCAATCGTTTAACTGGTTCTCATCTGCCTTTCCCACGCAAGCAGAACCCTCGCTGCCTATGCTGTATCGCTATACTTTGAAGGAATCATGATTGACAGATATAAATGCTCTGTCTGTTATAAAATCACAGAATGTACCAATAGAGATATGGTCGAAATTTCTGGACACAAAGTACCTTACTTAATCATGATGACTAGACGATTGCAAAATTCATTGTTAGGGGGTCCAATATTGAGGGATGATGAAATAAAATTCGTAGTAGTCGGGGGAATGGAACACTCGAGCTGTAGAATGAAGTGATGGGAACTCCTGCTGTTCGATTACCCATACAACGCCAGAGAGATAGACCATTCACGCCCGATACACAGCTGAGAATGATAATTTTGAACAGCTAGTGACTCTGTGAATTCTTGATGTTATAGAGGATTCTAAACGCGTCTCTCAGCACAATACAGTGCAAAAATGGGCTTCAGAAATACGAGGCACTCACCATTCTAAATTGTCATCTCCGGCTGTGTAAACTGCATGAATGGCTTATCAGTCGAGCTCTACCATGGTAACAAATTTGTCTGATGAGTGATTTTGATTGCATTCCTTCTCAACCTATGATTTTGTAAGTTTTGACCAAATCGCTAATCACATAAACTGCAGTATGCACGAGTACAGATGTAGCGCAGTGATCCAAGAGACATTATGCAAATCCGTTCTTTCGGCTTCTCTGTCCATATTCTTCACCAAGAAGCTCTGCTTCCAACTGCGAGTAGAGCTGACATGTCATGCAGCAAATAGATTTGGTTGATAATAATAGCACAAAAAAGAGAGGAATAGAGCATCTCATTAATAGTGAAATACTCACTATCCGAGGTGTCTATGAATTGAAATAAAATTGAAAAAAGAACCCTAGTAAAACCTAACAAAAATACGGGAGCTCAGTAGTCACCGACGCTGTGCATTAAGTGGAGGATATCGGCTGTTTCTGTTAGGANAATATAACAAATTAGGATTGTTCTGGGTATTCTGCTCAACCGACGTAATAGTATTAGTGTTCCATTGAATTTTATGAAGGTTGTATTGCCGTACTACGCAACATTATTGATTAATCTCCGCGAGATTAGTATTGATACAGAACGCCCCTAATTTGGGTCGAATGTGTTGTAAATTTGTTCGATCTTTTCCCCCAGAATTAGCAAAAATGCAGCCGGGTTTATCTTGGGACGAATAGCAATGATCTTCGTCCCAACAATTCCCCACTTAGGTTGGTTACGTGTAGTGCTGGTAACGGGGATCTACTTGCAATCTTCTGGTTGGTCTTTGTGGCTGACTGGACCTTCTTCTTGGTACCAAGCATGCTTCCTCTGTTGGTGTTTCAGTATTGTTGGTTAGGATGTCAAAAGTTTCCAAAAGGATATCCAAGGGAAGTGCCTTTCGTTCAAACTCGCAAGATTGTCGATTTATAGGCGATCATAGTTGTTGTTACTCCTCTCATGACTCACGACCTATTATTTGCCAGGAACATAGCGAGTCGGGTTGGAGTCATACTAGTCTAAGCTGATCTCTTTGCCACGGACAGTTATGCACATGAATTGATCCAATCTACACTGATGTTATCTTCTGTGGTAGCCCGGCTTAATTCAAGGGGATCTAATGCAGCTCAATCTTAGGTAATACATCCATATTTGTATTTTACTTCAAATGGAACAGGTAAGTTAGTATCATCAAAATTACATGTTTTCAACTTATTGCCGGCACATAAACTCTTCCCTTCACGGTGTATTTGTTTGCGTTCTACGAATACTGCAGTGTGGCTTCATATCAGTCCTCATCGAGTAGTATATGTGATATCAGCTCATCGGACCATACGTAACTGGCCAGTATTAATGTTTAGTTCTGTAGTTTAACTTGTACATCGATTATGCGGTTAAACGCAGGCCGCTTTAGCTCAGTCACCGGAGTTTTCATTCTACATGAGGATAATAAGACGTGAGGGTTTTCTTATTCAAAACTGCCGGGTGCTGGTGAGAAATGGATGTTCCAAAAGAATTTATACATCTACAACTCAAGCGGTAATTCAGTATTTTTCTATGAGAAAAAAACTGAGGACCCACAGGTCTCAACTGTCAAAACGCTGCTTCGAAAAGGATCGAATATCAGTATTAGCCTGAAAGGGGTTTTGCTTTAAATCGTGATGTGTCCGATATTCAAATTGCTGAAGCTCTGTACAAGAACCTTTGGATATAACGTTCGCTGCGTAACTGAGGCAAAACAGAACAAGAAACATATTGCAAGTGCAACTTCCCCAGATACCTTAACTGGACATAGAACTCACATCCACAAGGATTTTAAAATCTGACATTAAGAAATATTGCAATTACGAATATTACAGAAAGTAATCAACCAGACTGGAAAATAAAATAACTCAAAATTATCTTTGTCGAACATCTGTGTTATGATTACAAAAAATGAAACTATTTTATAATTAGGGGTTGATCGGTCTCATTTTTGTCGAATTTTAATATTTTAGATGCAAAGTATAAAGCTGAATCCATATACTTTGGTATACTTTGGTTGTGAATACGTAATCAATATTTTTACCAATAATATAAAAATAAACTCACATAACGAACAGTACTCAAAGTCGGCAGTACTCTGTCTAGTAGCTACTTTGAATCGATCTGTGACCAGTTGTCCACAGAAAAGTTTTACCATAAAGAAATCTCGTATTAACAACTATAAGTAAATTAAGTTTTTCGTTTGCTAACTAGGAATGTATTCAATTATTTTGAACTTCTGGGTCGCAGCTAAGAAGATCCTTGTTTCGGTTTACGTTTTTGTTCCGTTGACAAGCACTTTTTTATCTCCCACTATTCAAATCACACAAGTAACGTGTTTAGTAATTAAAATTGTCCTCCAGCTGTGCCTGAGACCAGTCAAGACAATTCAACAACAATCAGTTAGATTTTCCAGACATCTGTAATGAACACCTGTACTATTTATTCTTCTATTAAACTGTAAGGGCACACAGAACCAATGAGATAGATGTGTTAAGTGATTAATTAGGCGACAGAGATTAAATGGTTTTAATTTCAAGATTTAACTGCTTACTCTTGACAGTAATCAATCCTTTTCATTCTGCCTGTTCGAGATCCAAAATTAGACGAAGAGAACAAATTTGAGGAGTGGTGTCACTACGGAAGTTTAAAATAGGCAAGATCCAGTTTTAATTAATTCATTTCAGATTCAGTACTTACAGAACTTGTCAAATGTGGAACGTACTTTATTGTCTACTAGGTAGTCGAGTGAGTGATACGTTCGCGTTTCGCCTATATGGTCATGAGTTCGATCTCCATTTGGATGGATGAATTCACGTTGCTCAGTGTAGCAAAGTAGATTTTTACAGCTTTAACTTACTTCTCAGGCTTACAATGTACAATAAATTGCAATTTTTCTCTTCCTCTCTCTCTCTTTATATATATATATATATATATATATATATATATATGCATAAATTATGAGTTGCCAGCGAGTCAGAAAACAGTCTTTCGACACATGTTATTGATTGTTGAAGTTCTTGTATATGATGAATCCAGAGTTTAATCACCATTTTGAAACATTGCTGACATGTGTACGGCTGGTTACTGTAGCATTTCATTACTGTTGTTCACATTACACATAAAACAGCTAACGGGAATCAATCTTCACTTGTCCCTGTTAGACAGTTCTTAGGTTCGTCGTTGTTGTTGTTGTTATTGTTGCAGTTGGACTATTGGGTGCAAACGCCGGTCGGTAAAGCAGAACAGTGAATTTACCACATGTTCAAGTTTGTTATGTCGATCACAATGTTCACCATGTTCAACTGGTTAGACGAGGTGTGAATTCAGTGCCACCCTCTTGCACGTCAGTTTTGACTCTTTTTGCCTCTCGAAATGTCGCTCCACTAAACCGTACCAGAACAGTTATTTCAGTTATTTTCTTTTAGCTCCTTGGTTTCAGTATCTTCTCATCGTACAGCAATGCGATATTGCATTATTAATTGGTAAGACAGTTTTAGAGGAGCATTCTAAATCCCACATCAATTCAGGTGGTAGAGAATCACTGGTTAAACAATGCAAATAATACGACCATCGATCGACAAATGTAAATCCCCTGAAAATTCTCATGTCAAGAATAGAAGCCACTGTACCTGAAACGAAGACCGATAAATTATGGTCATTCTATATTTTACGACAAAGACAAAGTTACTTGGGTTTGCGATGTTTCACACTTTCCACATACCAATTAAAATTTAAAAAAGTGCAATTCAATGTTGCAATGGGAATTCCGCTTTGTGTATTTGCACTAAAGCGGCACGTGAAACAGATACCATTGTTAAAACGATTATCCCCATAAATGAAATTGCATCCAAAACAATTTCTGGGGATTGCCAAGACCCGGAGTAGTGTGACGCTGAACAGTTCCTCAGAAATCCACCATGGCGCTTTTTGGCCCAAGTAATGGCAGAAAGATTATTCTTTTTGCATGAATATTTTTTAAACCAAATGGAGGTTACCATGTTCTCCAAAGAATATTTCATTATTGCTGAACATTGTGAAGTAATTGAGTAGCAGATAAGCAAACGCTGGTTTCATACTTCTATCATCAAACCTCCTTCTCGATCTAACTAATGCTTTTGAATAATTTGTTTAAAAATGCAAAGTAACTAATATGGGACTCCATAGGAAGCTTAGCTAAAAGTATTCTATCACAATTAATAGTCAGGCATGATATCAATCGGGGTATTACGAGGCTCCTGGGGTAATTCAATAATTTTTCATACTGTTTAGACAAATAAAGTGTAATTCAACATTAGGTGGTTCGATAAGTTTTCCACAAGCGTAATACGAGTTTTCTACGCTGTGGGGGTCTATATATAATTCGGCAACCATATGCAACATTCCAGCCACTCAACTACGCTTCCAAGAAACAAATTTGGGGTTCTTCGTGTTACTCTGGACTGGTCAATATCTGCATGCTGGTTTTCACAATACAAACATAATGTTTTACAAAAAGGAACAATTTAGGTAGTTAAACTACATGTACGCAATGCCACTGTCTCCTTCCGAGATCCGAGCTGTCCGTTCAAGGGATTCGTAGCAGCTCCCATTTTGGAGTGACCCTTCATTGTGACTTCCACAAGAATAGGTGATTTTGTCCATCAAACTGATTACACCTGAAATAACCGAAGACGGGACCCACGAATTTTGTTTGATTGATTTGTTTGACTACTGTTACATAAAGTTTGTTTGAGCACCTAAAATGTATGTCCACTGAGATGCTCACTTAAATGTCACCCGTTCAGCTGTCTTACAGTTATATCACGATGTTCTTTCTCAATTGTTGTAAACTGACAGTTTATTTCATTCTAATTATTTTATTATTCATAGTCGGGTATAAAGAGATATTGACAAATTTGTTTGGCGATCCTAGCCTAACCGGAACTCGTTCATGAATAACAACCGGCTTTTGGAAAAAACTGCAAACGTAATCCGTAGATAGATTGCCAAGAACTTAAATAATACAGGACAATCGGTGAATGTAAAAAGGGTCAGTTCAAGTAATTTTCAGGACCCCAATGAGTTAGCATAGTTAATTAAAGCTGTATCAAACCAAACAGTGCGAACTTAAGCGGGTCATCTTCATTCTGAGGTTGTCTCAACCAAACAACGTGATGTGCTCAACCGTGTTTCAGAAGAGTAGATCACAACTGAATGATCAGTTGCGTCACCAGGTGAACCAACTAATTGCGATTTTATAACTCATTGCACTCAAGTTCACCGGCAAACCCCGACTTCTAGTACTAACTTGCCCTATCGATTGTTAATGCAGAAGCTTGATAATGAATCATCGGGAGGAATTAATTGCTTCCGTTGTCCCTTGCGCGAATAATGGGAATATTTCGTCACTCACGAACAACTGTGTTGGTATGTATCTACCACCAGATTTAATTAACTCAAAACCTCGTTATTAATCCTTGNCATCAGTGACACTATCGAAAGCATTGATCCGATGTGATTTTATGAAGAAAGTGAAACAGAATGTCACCGTCAGCGGATCATTGATCACAATAATACCCTCTATTCTCTCTCTATCTGATGTATGGGGTGTATGGGGTACCCGGTAGGAGTAGCACCTCTGACTCGGAGGGCTGTCGGCCTACTTGGGGCATCCCCCGTTCTTTGGTCTCCAGCGGGTGTTCAGCTCTCACCTGTGGCTCCCAAAAGCTGTTTGGATGCTATAGCGGCCACACCCCGGTAAACCGCTCGACAGGCGGGCCAAACCAGGTTGAGGGTAACCGGGAGCTCAACTCCCGGCGAGTCGGTGTCTAAGGTACGTGTTGAACTGACGAAGTCGGTTTCACAACTCAGCGGCCGAGACAATGACTCCGTATTCACCAGGGATGCATGGACCCCTGTTCAGCTAGCAACTGTCAACGGCAACCATGCGCCACCCTCCTGCTGCCTTGCAGTTAGCGCTTGGATGTGCAAAGGCTAGAGATGCCAACTCGACCCAAAGCCGGGTGACGCTGGGGACGTTTCCTGTACCTAACTCCCAAGAAATTTCATGGATATGCACTCAACTTGTCTTGCTAATCATACCACGGCGTTCCCGGTAAGCGACGCGCTCTGCGCTCCCCCAGTAGCCCGGGCGACAAGTATGCGCACTGGACACCTCAAACTGCGCAAAACTTCTTACATTGGATGCTGGATTGTAAGAACACTCTTGGATGCCGGGAGTCAGGCACTAACGATACGCGCGCTGCATGCCTATCAGATAGATATTACATGCCTCTCAGAAGTCAGATTAGCGGGCTCCGACTCCATAAGTTTAAAAATCCCAGGTATTGATAGCCATTACTGGCTGTACCACAGCCGCAACGAAACGTCGGGTCAAAACAGAGTGGCACTTGCTTTAAGCCATCGGGCTAATAGTGCTTTACATTCCTGGGAACCAATATCCTCTAGGATTGCAGTGGCCCGATTCAAAGGTCATCCAGTAGATCTCTTAGTAATCGCTGTCTACGCCCCGACTCTCCCATTTGACCACAATGTCAAGGATGAGTTCTATAGCAGCCTTCAATCGCTCGTTAATGAAATACGCGAACGGGATGTACTTGTCATGGCTCGAACTGGTCCACAAGCGGAGACCGATAAACACATCGTAGGGAGGTTTGGCCTCGGCCAGCGCTGCGAGAATGGCGACAGACTATTCAGCTTTGACCATTATAATCGATTGTTTTTTACAAACATGCGGTTTCGACATCCAAAAAAGCATCTTCTAACGTGGAACTCTCACGACGGCCGAACGGCGCATCAAATTGATTACGTTCTCATCCGTTCACGATGGGTTTCTTTGATTGAAGACTGTCGATCCTATCGCGGGGCTGAATGCCGGAATCAAAGCGGATCTGATCACATAGTAGTTCGCGCGAAAGTTAGACTCCATCTAACTATTCGCAGGAAGACCGTTCCCTCAAAACGCCTAGATGTGCTTCCACTGGAGAACAGTGAGAATTGCCAGACACTAATGGGCATGATAACTGCACACCTGTCAAACGATCCTCTCAGTATACAAGGTAACACAGGGAGCTCGGTTGAAACTCAGTGAACCAGGATAAATTCATCAATGCAACAAGCTGCTCTACACGCACCAGGCACTAGACCACGTCGTCTGAAGGACTGGATATCCAGCGAAATCATCCAGTTAGCTAACGCGGCCAGAGAGGCCGTCTAGCTCAATCCTCTGCTTATCGCGATCTCAGACGACAGGCAACACGATCAGCCAGAAACGATAGATGCAACCACTGGAATAAAATGGCTACAAAAATGGAGACAGCAACCAACCTGGGGAACATGGCGACTCTCTTCCGACTTATTCGATCAGCATAGAGCAAGAGACAGGTCACCCACTCTGTGCAGCGCAGCGCCTCCGGTGAGCTCATTTCTGATGCGCAGGGAAAAATGTTTCGATGGGTGGAACACTTTAGTCTTCTTCTTCACTATTCCCACGTTTGCTATCAGCGTACATTCGACCCTATACAGAGTACGCCATCCAAACTTGGAGTCCATGGCTTCAGCGT
>UZAN01043479.1:15194-27107 GCA_900618425.1 Echinostoma caproni
GGATTGCTGGCGCCAGTCTTTTGCTGTCAGAGTATGCAAATCTTGGAATGCCCTTCCATCTCATGTCGTTTGTGCACCCACTATTGAATCTTTCAAGCAGAGACTCGACAAAATCTTGGCACACCTCACATTCGTACACTAAAGGCAAACGGGATTCACTGTAGCTTACATTCTCTCTCTCCTCCCCGGATCCCTATGTGACTCCTTTTTTGATGTGTAACGATTCATCTATGTAAACATCCTATGGGACAAGAGAAGCACCAGCTTGTAAGCTATTCCCATAATAAAACTTTGACTTTGACTTTGACTTCTCAATCGCCCTCAAATCCAACTTCCGTATGTGCCCTCCTCGCTATCTTCTCTATAGGAAGCTAACTGCCCTCCGCCATCAGTAGAAGAAGTCTCAGATATCATCAGCCATCTCAAGCCACGGAAATCTCCCGGTGAGGACGGGATACCAGCCGAAATCTAGGCAAAGTGTTCTCCAGCCATTTAAAACCCTCTTCATAGCTTACTGTCTGTAATCTGGAAAACCGAAATTTGCCCAACTGACTGGATTACATCGATCTTACCACCTTTCCTTAAAAAGGGTGGCAAATCAGTGTGCAAAAACTACAGAGGCATCAGCTTACTTGACGTGGCGGCCAAGGTTTTTGCACAATTTTTGCTGAACCGCTTTGCGGCAGCCAGACACGCACGCACTCGTCCTAACCAGAAGGGATTCCGCCCCGGTGTCAACTCTTGGAACATCGCCACAAGTTTCAACAACCTACAACAGTCTGCTTCATTGATTTTCGTGCGGCATTAGACTCCGTAGATCGCGACTCCCTCTAGAACATAGTTCTGGCCGATGGTGTCCCAGTCAAACTAGTCAATTTATTGAGTTCCTACTATTCTAACACTAGCACCCGAATCCGTATCTACGGAGAGGAATCTTGCCCTTTCGGGTTAGGATCTGGATGCAGACGCCTGTTTGATGCCCTGGAATTAGAAAAAACGAGCCCTAAATGATGCTTTTGGTGTTTTGGATAAGCACTGGGAGGCAAAGCGTAAATACACACGTAGCCCGGTACAATTTCTCAAAATTACGACAAGCTCCCAGCGAATCCCTGGACGATTTCATCTCTCGTGTTGTGTATGCAGCACGCTCGTGCGATTATAAGAATATTCCTAACAAAAAGATTGAGGAAGTCCTGAAGATCCAACAATTAATCACCAGAATTTCTGAATGAAACATCAGAGAAGCCCGGCTAGTTGAAGACGCCAGCAAACTGACATGGGACAGGGCGTGCGATATTGCCAGGGCAAAATAGCAGTTCGCGATAATAACCAAATTTTTAACCAGGAACGATCGAAAGAAGAAATAACGCATCTCACGCCATCACATTCTTCCACGAAGTCGCACCAAATAACGTCATGCTACCGTTGTGGCAGTCAGAAACATCTAGCGGATTCGAAGCGTTGCCCAGCACATTCCTGCACGTGCCGCGTTTGCGGTAAGTCTGGTCACTTTGCCGGAGTCTGTAGAACACGTTTTGTTTCTCAGGTTGAATATAAGCCCGATTTCTCTGATACAATCTGCAACATTGGTTGTACAAGTACTAATTCCACTTCATTGGAGCCTAAACTGCTATCAGCAGACACACGTATTGTGTATTTTGTTGTATTCAATAGTATCATCTCATTAAGAATGGAGTTCGATTTAGAATCACCCATAACGATTATCCCACATAGCTTTTATTTGAAACATCTTCGTTCTTTGTCTTTGCAACAATCCTCCTATAGTTTTGGCAGTTATTCAAACAGCCATGTATCTATATTAGGCTTTATTTTTGTGAAAATTTTCCTGGACAGTTCCTTTCAAAAAGATGTTGCAGATTATTTGTCATGTCACAACAACGAGCCACTTTTTGGCAGAAACGCTATGGTTGATTTAAAGGTATCTCTATGCTTAGACCGGATGCGCATGTCCGCAATTCAAATTCCTGAATACAAATCCTTGTTCCCAAATTTATTTCAAAATTACATTGGTCGCATTCCTAGAGTAAAACATCGCATTGTTCTTCAACACAACGCTGTTCCTTCAGCAATGTCTCAGTCACGACCAGTTCCCCTTTCCAAACGAGGAGTTGTGTCCGAGGAGCTTCAAAAATGGTTCAAGAGGGTTTGATTAAACACATACAATGTTTCGAATGGGTGCACCCCCTCGTTGCGGTGTTGAAGAAGAATGGTAATATCGAATATGTACTGATCTGAGGATGCTGAATAAACAGATCATCGTAGAAAAGTTTCCACTCCCGACCACGGAAGAATTGCTTCTCAAAATGTCTGGAGCGAAAGTATTTTCAAAACTTGATTTGCGCAGTGCATATTTCTACATGGCTTTAACGGAAAACTCGAAGCCATTGACAGCCATTCTAACCCAAGAAGGATTATATCAATATAAAGTACTTCCGATGGGTCTGAGCAGTGCCCCTGCCGCCTGGCAAAAATTTATGACACTGGCTCTAATAGACTTACGGGGATGAATTGCCTATATGGATGATATTTGTGTGTTTGGTTCCTCAGCATAAGAACATCACAATAATTTACATGCTCTACTTCAGCATCTTTTTGACCTAAACCTCCGCTTAAACGCAGAGAAGTGCCATTTCGCAGTGCACGAAATTCAGTTCCTAGGATACGCAATATCCTCTGAGGGCATCCGCCCGAAATTCGAAAACGTACAAGCGATACTGAAGTGCCCTCAGCCTAAAACTCCTGATCGAGTGAAGCATTTTCTCGGATTATGTTCATACTATCTCCGTCACTTAAGGAATTTTGCAGCGGTCTCAGAAACACTCAGGAGATTTATGAAGCCAAATGATAAATGTGTATGGGGCCCGGAACAACAAAAGTCTTTTGACTTAATTCGGTCTATGGTGTCTACAGCGCCGACGATAGCCATTTTCAATGAGCACCTCCAAACTATTGTGTCAACAGACGCTTCTGACGTCGGTTTAGGAGCCGTATGTCGCAAGTTCACGATGGAATGGAGAAAATTGTAGCATTTGCGTCTCGATCACTGTCGGTGACTGAAAGTATTCCACGGGTGAGAAGGAAGCGCTAGCATGCGTATGGACCATTGAGAAATGGCATTTGTACTTATTTGGTCGTCCATTTATCTTGAGAACGGATCATTCTGCGCTAACTAGCTTACTCAGTCGTGGCGATAAAGGTCATCGACCCTTAAGAATCAGCCGCTGGTACGCTCGACTCCTTAATTATGATTTAGAAATACAATTTACCCCAGGATCAAAGAATCAAGTAGCTGATGCACTATCACGTCTCCCGGTGAACGACCTAAGTGGAGGTGAAGATAATGAGGAGACGAAAATTATCTCTCAACTAGAAAACCGTCAATGCGGGGCGATTACAAGACGATTAGTGAAAGAACATTCAGAAGTGGATTCTAACACAGGTTTCTCACTACCTCCAGTCGTCCTGGCCAGATAAAGGGTCACTTCCCACGGAGCTCATTCCGTATTACATTCTGCGCGATGAACTAGCAACTATCGACAACTATGTAATGCGCGGGCACAGATACTTTGTACCTCGCAGTCTGATACCAACCATCGTACAGTGTGCACATGAAGGACACCCCGGCATATTCCGCACCAAGGCACGTGTGAGAGAACAGTACTGGTGGTCCGGATTCAACTCCTCTGTTGAAGCAGCAGTCAGGAACTGCTCTGCATGCCAAAACTCTGATAAACCAGCAAACCCAATCTCTGCACCGGTACGACCAATTGCTTATCCCATGCGCCCATGGGCAAAATTGGCAATTGATACAATGGGTCCCTTCCAACGAGCTCCTATTGGAAAACAAAATGTTGTTGTGGCCACCCGTTTCTACAGTAAATGGCCTGAGGCTATCCTGTGTGGAGAAGTAACTTCCTCCGTCATCATCAAGTGGCTCAAAACTCTGTTTGCCAGATTTAGTCAACCAGAGGATATAGTGACCGAAAATGGCCCACAGTTTAGAAGTAAAGAGTTTAAAGATTTCCTTCGTGTAAACGATACCAAACCCTCAAGGACGCCTCCTTAAAACCCAGCGGTGAATGAGATGGTCGAACGTCTGAATAGAACCCTAAAGGAATCTATGCAAACCATCCACTAGGAAGGAATCTCCTGGGAAGGCGCACTCCTAATTGCTCTCAGTACATACCGAACAATTCCTCATTCCGCGACTCAAAAAACTCAGGCGAAATTGATGCTCGGCAGACAGGTCCGCACAAAATTGAACTCGATAGTTCCGCCGCGCGAAACCGGAAAACCCGATGAAGTTTACAGGCAATGCCGGTATCAAGCATCATATCATCGTCCTGTAAAACCGCTCAAAGTGGGTCAATATTTTCGGGTGTGTCAATCGAAAAAGAGGAAAGATGTGTTTAAATTCACCGGACCCATGAAATTCCAGAATGTTTGCATGCCAGGAACTTATACGTTGGCGGATGGCTCGAAGGTAAATGCAAGACGACTCTATACGTCGCTGCTGAAGGATGAGTCTCCCACAACCTCACCGAACCCAAACAGTACAGGTAATAAAACCGAAACCGGAGTAAATTTATGGACTGCCGGTAGGAGATCAACGAGAGTTCGATTTCCGGTGAATCGTTACCAGTGCGGAGAGTAGAGTCACGAAAATGGCCAAAATCAAACGATAGTTTACAATTGCATTCTGTTTGTTTTTCCCTTGTTCCGTGAAATACTTATTTCTAACAAATTTGTGGAAGGAGAGGTGATGCTGTGGCTTACAACTCACTGATATGTGCTCATACATGCTTGTGGCCGAATTGACTGATCGATCGATCGGTTGATCGATTGACTAACCGTCTGAATGTTGGCTTGACGGCATTCGCATGTACTGCAACGTGTGAGCCGGACTCTGCTTGCCTGCCTGCTTGCCTCCCTACATACTGATCGTTCCTGCTTCTTCCCCGGTTTGTGTGCCGGTTACATATTTGCTGTGTACAATAAACTTATTGCTCCATTCGTGGTGTGCTTATTTGTCTACTAAATAGCGGGACACAACACCGTGGACTGGATTATGTGCCGCTCGATGGAAGGATACCAGGGCGTCCAGATCTCTCCGAATCTATGGCTCACCGACTTAGAATTTGCGGATGATATTATAGTCTTTGGCGAGGACATGTCTAACCCCCAAGTAATCGCTGACCGCATCAATCAACAGGCCTCCGAGATCGGCCTAGAGGTGAACACATCGAAAACCAAAACCTTTGCGACAGTACCGATTCATCCCGTCTTCGATCACTGATGCGTAAGAATCATTCTGGGAATACGATGGAGGGATCAACTTTCTAACGAAGCAATCAGAAATCGGTGTTTTAATCTTGTACGGCTGAGGACTTAAATACAACGGTGACGACTACAATGGTTTGGCCACATTCTTCATAAGTCTGATAACGACCTGATCAAAGCCGTCTTGGTACTGTCTCCCTGCCCGAACTGACGCTGTCGGCACGGTGGACAGTTGAAAACCTGGCTTAAGACGGTACGAAAGGATACTGAAAACCTTGGTCTGCGCTCCGTCTACGGCGTTCGCCAGTGGAAGTCAAACTGGATCACAATATGCACCGATCTTACCGCAGATCGCCGAGCGTGGGCAGCGGTAATTCGAGATATCCATGAAGCCGGATCATCCTCTCCCAGGAGCCAGCGGCCGTAAAGTAAAGTAAAGTAAGTATCTCATCCCACGTTCATGAGAATAATTTCATCATTAGCAACAATTTGCTCAGATTCAGACGTGTGAGTATCTGGCTATCCCGAAGCCGTGATTTATTCAACTACCCCCAAAACAGGCCAAGAACAAATGTATGCAGTCAAACGTTATCTTTTTAACAGTGTTTCCAAAGCAAAATAAATAGGAAAACATGCAGAGTCAAATGAAATAAATCGTCGAAAAATATACATTGAAAAAGTATGCGAACAATCTTGTGGACTCGGTGCTGAGAATCATTATCGAAATTTTATTCCACGTATGAAGGAACCAACACGAAAAGCTGGATTTCGAAAAATCAGTGCTGAATCAGCTTCAATATATCGTTTGTCTTTTGGTGTCAGCAGTACCTGCCGATGGTGAGTGAGTATCATTCGTGTGTCACTGACCACCTGTTTCTCCAATCGATAAATATGATCATATCTGATGCCCGATCAGTTCCGTCCAGTGGGTTCAGTGGTACTGACCCGATTTCCGAAGACTTGGTCAAACAAGCCAAAGGGTGTTGCCATGTATTCAGATCTCGATTTTTAGTAAGTCTGTTTGCAGATCGTGACTGTCAAATGATTCATCACAATTGTCTTTGCATTTAAGGTCAAATTGACAGTGCATCTTAAACCCAACAAATCTGACAGTTGTACACAATTACTAACATCCCCATTTCAGTGGATCAGTCCGCAGAGTCTGGAACGTTTCTCCGTTGGCTGGTTTGTATGATCACATCTTTTGGAAAAATCAGTTAGAACAAAATTTAGCGTCAAAAACATAACTCACAGAATCATGCGGCTAGGTGCAGTTGTATTCAGTTGTCCAGTTTAATAGAACAAGGTCAAAATGGACATAGAATTTTCCTCCGATTCCCGTGTTGGCAACTGTTTTTTGCCCGTGTTACTTCCACAGGAAATCTGTCGTGGATTGTTAGAAAGCTTCCTCCAGCGAAGCTGCGTTGATTTTTTATCCTAAATTAATAATACATTGTGCTAAATCAGCCGGTATTTTAGCCATCCTCACGCCCAGAGATTTCTCAATCTCAGAGAACATTCTTCTTAATTCCTCTAACTAGAATTATCTTGTTTTCCACTCTACCTGCTAAGTTTTCTTCTAAGTAAATTTATACACTGCTGGAAACTATTTATCAAAATTGATAGAAGGTCACAACGTACAGACGTAGCTTTGATTCATTCACAACCAAATATTCCCAGAGATTACTGGTTCAGCTGATGCTGGCCTAAATTCCCATCGACATGTGTTATGTACTTCCTTTGCAATACATTTTTTTCATGTTATTTTGTCCTTTGCTTTCAACCAGTTCAGCAAATTTTGCGCCAGATTAACACCAATAGAGTGACTACAGTCAATAAAAACGAAGAATTCTTGAGGGATATACAATAACTCTCTTTGTTGCGGTGTTTTACTTGCATGCCTGTATACGGTTGGAAGAATGTACCTTCGAAATGCCCGTTTGATCGTTAAAGAGATATTGTACACTTCAGTTGACTAGCACATCCATTTTTAAACTCGACATGCAATATACATGTATTTCCATCTTTCGAAGTCAGGTAATGCATCCATTCACGTGACACACTGATAAACGTGGATTACAGTTATTGGTTAAAATTGACCTGGGATCGTTGGCTTATTGGATCGGTTACGGTCGTGTGGGTGTTCGGCTTACAACATACGCACGGTAAAAATAGAAGTGATACCACAAACTGCTTGGTGGAGCATTTTAAAAATGCACTTGGTGCATAATCTTTTACCATGAAGTTCACAATCCGTAAACCTACACAAAGATTGTGTAGTAACTGAAAACAAGGAAGGAAGGAAAACCATAGTCTAAATACAGTCTTGTGTTTCCACACTGCTTAAGTCGGTTACCATCGTGTCGAAAACTCATATATTCTCTGAAGTCACTTCTTATGCTGGTTTTTTTCCCTAAGAGGTCATCAAAACAATGCAATTAAAGCAGTTTACTTGATTGATCTGCTCTGATGGCACTTCAAACGCATTGTCCTGGACAGGTTGCTGGGTTTCATTATCGCAAGCATTCATGTTTGCTCGCATACGTACTTTTTTATATATACTGAATACTTGTGGGCGACATTCTTACTTCATCAGATCAGTCGTCGGTTGAATAAATATTGAATGAACTCAGGAACCCCCCCCTCGCCCTCAATCTAAGACTCATTTGTAGACTAGGGGCTCGTAACCTATTCCGCCTGAACTAATTTTTGCAATCCGTCCAGCAGGTAGGAATCAACTTTATAATCGAAATCATCGGGACAAACACGGATAGATCCTTATTTCACTTCCTGAATACAACGTTTTTTCAAGATCGGCGTGATGCGGTTTCAGAGGAACCAACGAGAAAGCGATAGGACTGTTATGTAGAATGTAGACTGACATAACCAACAATCAACAGGGTATTTTTGAAATTTGGGTAACATTTAGCCCGTCGGTGATCTTAATTTGCGATTTGTTTTGAGGTCCCTAGGTTAATGTCGATGGATTTACCGATCCCCGAGGGAGAGAGATTCATATAACAAGAATAATACATCACACACATTCATCAATTTGCATGGAGTGCATATGGATATGCTCAGTGAGTAGAATAATGTAGCTTGTGGATTCGAACTCGAACGTTGACAATACAAGTTACATAAAAAGAGTGCAATATCGATAGATCTGAATGGGGACGAAATAGCCATCTGTTCGAGCCGTTTCCGCCAGTACATGAATCTTATCACACCTGAAATTCAATAATTCTCTCAGGAAAGAGAAAAAAGAAAATTTAAGTTTGTACAATAAGTAAATTTTTCCGGTGATATTTGTTTAGACGCAGATGCATTCTTTTAGCTTACTTTCATTCTATACTTAGTATTCCTGATGTATGTATGAATAAGTTTAAATGACACCAGGGTTTTAAAACATTGTCTCTACTACATACGCGACTGTCCATCTGTTCCTATTGATCATCTAATCACGTGATGCATTTGTCCATGACAGACAAACGGAGATGCATCGACCTCTATCCATTGAAAATTCTTGACCGCTACATATAAAAACATGATATGAAAACACCAGCCAAAAGTAAATGTTATGCATCACTGCAGAACTTGAATCTGTCATTCGTTTGGTTAATTGCATAGCATCCAAACAAAATACTGCATCTTTACACATTTTTACCTATTTAACTTAGGCTTTCACGTGCATATGTGGCAACAAATGCTCTGACTAAAATCAAAGGTATTCTGAACAAACCTTCAGAGATTGAACTCTTTTACCAATCCGACCAGTGGCACATTTTTTGCGGTTACTGTAATTTGGCCGACAAATGATATTCTCGACTCTGAACTTGGCTAACCCGCAGTGACGTTGTGTGATGTCTTCACCAAATGAAGGATTGAGGTGTGCTCTTCTATCTTAACAAACAAAAATCTGAGCTAATTGATTACCTTAATTGATTACCCTTCTGTGGGCTCAACTCATTGTGATTTAAAATAACCCATTTGCAATGTGGTACTGACTTGGTCAATGTGATGTAGCGTACTTCTTCATTCAATGAATCCATCAATGAGTCATATCACAAGTCATATTCTGCCACTGAAGTTCACGCATGTTTTCATTGTTAATGATGTCAGAAATCCAGATACGGCTGCATCAGTGATCTCCATACTCCCGTTTAGGATGACCTCGCACAAAGTGCTGAAACGCATTCATTCCGCAAAAAGCAGCAGGAACCAAAAAGGTTGGAATCCAATCAGTCATGGTCGACCTTGGGCTTGGGGTTAGAATCAATTATTATCATAGAACTATTAGAGTCACATTGTTTAGCTAAATTAGCTACTCCTCTTAATTACAAACTTGCAAGAGCCATTCTCGTTACTTTATCGAATAGATAAAATTAAGGATTCTGGTGCAAGGCATCCAGTGGGTTTTCTCAAACGAACAACGCGGTTTTCAGCTATTCTGGCAGAAGGTTACGAACAACCTCACAGAAATAATGAAAGTTGTAACAAAAAGCAAACAACAAATCGGATTTTGCCAAGGAATTTCTTTTGAAGGGAACATCAGAGCTATTCCTGTAACAGCCCATGGAAAACCTACTGCCTGCTGCCAAACCATTTCACCTTATTGGCTTGAGAAGATGAATTGATGTACCACTGGAAACTGGAGCACAAATTCTTATTCTAATCCAAAATCGTTTTACAAAGCCTCCCAAAAGTCATTTATGGTTCCGGCTCTAAGCTTGACAACACCCGTTTCAACTACAACAAAGGAGGTAGGTGAAATGCCTAAAAGTTAATGTACGCAAATGTTCACTTTCACTGCCAACGTAGGGTTAGAGACTCCCTCAGTTGCTAGATTACATTACACATTCAACTTTAACCACAATTATTTTTTCCAGAAAAAATAAAATCGAACTTATTGACTTTGAAAAGCAATTCCTCTCCAGGCATAGACAACACGTATCCATCATCATCATCATCATGACCATCATCATTCTGATGTCATATATATTGCCTATTGAACGGAAGACCTGACAGCAATGTACTTCCAAACAATTTTGAAACATCCGGCTGTCTTAGTAACCTTGCTAACCAACTTTTTCCCTTTTCTGCCTTCTTTATTGCCCAAGTTCATTGTCATATATATTACCTTTTGGTTTTCACTAATATTCACCATAGTATCGTCATTGGCTTGTAGGCAACTGGAATATTCTTCGGTTTCGGTATTCTTGTGATCGTTTCAAAAATGTTATTTGCATATGGTATGGTGTTCCGTTTGTTCTTTGTCCATTAGTTTTGCGCAGTTTTGCGTTCTAGTCACTGCTTCAACTTTTCTTTGCTGTAGTGTTTTAGACCTTCGGAAGGTGTCTAAATGCAATCTTTCCCTTGATATTTAGGGTGGTTGCTTTCGTATATCAGGTTCTTATCTGTGTGTGGCTGTTTGCTGTATAATGATGTTTGTAGCGATGTCACTCAGACATAAAGAAATACCCAATCATCCCTTTTGTGCTGTTTTCATCTTAAATGTGATGTTTGTGTGAACATGGTATGTACTGCTGAAGGTTTTACCGGCTCCTCGTCGCTTTAGCTTCGCAAGTCAAAGTTTGTGCCAGAGTTGTGGTAGAATTGCCTTTTGGTGTTTTTCAGTGACAACTTCAGCAATGACTAGAGATTTGGTGAATCCGTCCGTATCCTCATCATTTGTCCGTAGACTTCATTTACCACGTTGGTGTTTCTGCAGGCGCAAATCCATCAGTTCGCAGATGTGGTTTGATATAGTGACTGATGTATCTGAAACCGACCATCAAACAATACTATTCACTCTCACTCATCACAGTTCATGGAAACTAATTTGTGTGTGATTTCGAAATCGAAACACAGAAGTCGTCGATGAGGCCCTCACCAAACACACAAGAGAATTTCAGGAAGCTGGCGTTTATCGAAAAACTATAGACCAATGAATACCGATTAGTTTTAGAACCTCGTGTGACAAAATAACCAGTCAAACCAAAGAAATCCGGTATGTCACATCTGACAATTAGACTGTTCAAGCCGTGACAACCGGTTAGGTTGCTTGCCTCCATCTCCTTTTCTTTCAATACGAGATGTATAAAATCAAGCAATCAGTTGATTTCACGTCTTCCTCTACAGCACTCACCGATCTATCGTTACAATATGCAGTTACAGATACATAGATAGATAGATATTGCCACGCAGTTGTTTTTCCTTCATCATATTTTCACTGTTCGAATCTAATCATGCATGATTGTGCTTGTAGTACATTCCCACCGAGATGCACCTGATAAATTTGAGTTGGTGGTTTTTAACAAAATGGGAATGAACGGCATCATGCTTTCAATATATTTAATTATATCTGTGTGACCCATTGAGCATGCGCGATAAAATCAAATGTTCATTCTTTCACAGCCCAGATGAAGATAAATTTAACCAAGCGATGGCTCTTTGTTCAGAGCTAAAGATTTATTGACTAACTTGTTCTCTTTTCAAAAAGGTTTTGCGTTTGAAGCTAAAACCCAGTTTTGCATCTCTTATTTCGCCTCAATCTTCATTGATACATACAGCCCAGAAACTATATGACATTCTTCGCAAGTTTGAACATCACCT
>UZAN01043479.1:27556-41229 GCA_900618425.1 Echinostoma caproni
TTCTTCGCAAGTTTGAACATCACCTTATCTAATCCCATTCTGTTATCTGAGGCGAATAACCAAAGAACTTTGTTTTATATTTTCATCTCCAAAGTAAATTTTTTGCTCCTTTACTTTCTTTTTTTTGAGGGTGTACCTATCTACTTATTATTTGCAACAGCCTAATCTGATGACACAAGCAGATATTTTGTTTCTTTTTTTGTTCCACTTCTTGGTGTTAATGTATTGATAGAGAAACTCCGTTGATTGTGCGGCAAATCGGGCTTATGCTCACATCGGAGAAATTGTACTAGTCCAAAACCGAGTCATCGAATTGATGTGACTCTCGATTAAGTTACTTCTCGGCTTCAATTATATGCCAAAATCTCTTGGATGTTTCATCCGGTTTGGGCACGTTGACAATACATGACACTTATTCAACGAGCCGCACATTTCAAGGTCAACTTGGATGTTTCTTGGAATATATTTTCAGTTCTTTCAGTATTGGGAATAATGCATGAGCAGTTGGTAGCCAAATTATTTATCAATTTATTTAGGCTAGAATATTTCCAATTATTGGTTTATTTATGGTGCATTGATTGAAGATATAAGCAATTTAAAATACGTCTTTAACTTAAACACTGTCATGAAACAGGAATTATTTATTAGAAAGAATGAGATTCCATGCTGCTTTGCATAAAATATTTTCCAAATCTGAGCTATAACTTTCGAACTACTATCATGGCTTATCTGACCAGCACCACAGATGAATAAGACCCGGAGGGTTTTGACGTTGGTGCTTCTGGCATGCATCACACGTCCGTAATAAATCTTCAGTATCTTGATCAGTCCGTGGCCACCAACAATATCCTCCTGCTGGGGCTTTCATTCGGGCAACGCCAGGATGAACATTATGCAGTTCGCGTAACAGTTATGGTCGCACCCTTCGGGGTATGATTATGAGGCTTCCACAGAAAATACAACTATTTTGTAAATTGAGTTCATTCTTATGTTGCAAGAAGGGTCATAGCAAATTACGAACCTCACTAGACCATCCCAAGAGTGTAAATCGTTTTGCCATGGATACGGATGGATCGTCATTTATCATTTGTTGACCATTCTTGCTTTTAAATGGGTAGTATTCAGGTGTTGCATGAGATTATTCTCCTGAAGAGGATCCATACTTATACTTTGGTTGGTAATGGAAGGGGACTGAGTACGTCATGCGTAACGTTACTGGACCCTGTAATATAGTGAGATTCGTATTCGTAAGCACATAGAAGAAGTGACCATCTCTGCAATGGTGGGGAATAAAGCTGTTGGATTTCCTTCGATTAACCTATTATGACTAACGGGGGTTTATGATCGGTGTATATCTAGAANATTTGCGGCAACAATAGGGGTCAAGTTTTCTCTATCTAGTCCAGGGTAATTCCTTTCCACAGGTTGTAGTGTTCTTGATGCAAAAGCTACGGTTTTTATTGAGCTGTCTGTGTTCCATGCGATGACATAATATGACACCAACTGAAGATGGAGATGTAACAAAATTGGTTTATTCGGTCAAAATGTGAGAAAAATGCAGATGATTTTAACAAAAGTTGGGCAACAGTAAAAGCCTTTTATTGCAACTGGCCCCAGGCTCGTGGTTTATCTTTATATAGTAAGGCGTGCAATGGTTTGAGCGTTTGGGAAGCAGCCGGGAGAAATCGACACTAATGGGAGAGCATTCCAAGAAAATAATAAAGCTTTATTAAGTTTTGAGGTGCTGAAGCTTCTGGTATGGAGTTGGCTTCATCCCATTTATCAAGACGGTAACCAGGATAACTAACAGAATCAAAGAGAAACTCGCATTTGTGTCGTTTTAGCTTCAGTTCATGTTCACGTAAACACTCGAGAACGGTGCATAGGGTCAGTAAGTGTAAGAATCACGGTCGCAACTGAAGCACAGAATCGTACTAGTAATCATACACTAGAATCTGAGACGCAGGAAAAACGTCACAGAAGTGGTGGTTCATTTATTGAGGCAAATCATTGAGGTTAAATAACACGTAAAAAGGAATTTTTTGGTTATACAGGTCTCCAACAATGGCCTGCTTGTATTCTTCAGGTCATACAGCTTCTGTCTGGACCGCACGACTTCTGATTGGTCGGCACGGTTCGCTTTTGGTTCTTTGTCCAGAAACTGCAACGTGTCACTCCGTAGCTGGCGTTATCCCGTAGGCTAGGATCGCCGCAGTTTCCCCTTAACAGTACTGAACTGGTTTGATTATTCCTTCCTTCTGTAATCTCTCCAGTTCCTCTTCTACCTTCGATCTGAGTGCGTATCGCAAGCACCGTGGTCTGATGAAACGGGATTGTACAGTGTGTGTGGACGTGAGTAACCACAGGTCATGGCAGTATTTACTTCATCAAGTAAGCATTCGTCTCCTGTGTCATGGCTTATTTTCTCCCCAACGACAGTACCGAGTTTCCCAAATGACCCGTTGTTGGGATGGTTCTGTGGTGCTGCTCTGCAAACGCGTGCTAGATGTCCAACCTTCCCACATTGGATACAAATGGATGAATGCGTATGCAGCAGTAGGAATTGGGAAAATAACCAAACATTTACTACTCACTATCCATTTTGCCTGTTCTTCTGTACAATCACATCACTACTCGTCTGTAATCGTATTGAACCGTGTGAATGAGTTACCTGGCATACCTTATTTGATGGCCATCGCACGGACACTACTGTGTTTTTGGTGAGCGCTCACTTGATATACGTTGTTATACCCATAGTGGGTTTATTTTTTACCAGTTGTTTATATTTAGTAAAAAGCTGTAGTTGTAGTGATAAATAATACTTGACTTTTGGTTGAATCATAAGTGAACAGTCGAACCAGTATGTAGCAGAATGGAGGAGCTTCCTTCGTGTGCACTTCCATCAGGTTTTCAAAACGGAAGTGTTCCGTAGATTGCTAAAGTTGAAGGAAAATCCAATGGAGAAAATTCTTTTACCGCGTCGAATATTGCTTCGGATACAGGAGAAGCCAGTGATGAAGTAGGAGAAGGCACTTTGGACATTGCAAAACAATATGAATGGATCTATCATTAGACTTCATGTTTGAAGAGCACAAATGAAATCTGGGTTTGATTTTCAGTAGAAAAATATCAATGGTAAGTGCGTGATAAATTCATCAATGCGATGGTTCAGCCGAGGTAAAAAATTTTAATTTGTCATGTTTGTTAGATTGATAAGTCACCACCAACACCACCACCACCACCAACAACAACAATAACATCAACCCCACACGCCACCACAGTTTTCAGTTTATGTTTGAACACCCATTAATCATACTTTTTTGTGCGACGGTTTTGGTTGCCGTCGTTTGGGTGCTTATTTGGAAGAAGGGATAGAAGAAAAGTTGGAAAGTTGAAAGCATTGTCGAAGAGGAAATGGATAGTTCCGGTGTTCAAAGGTTCCAAAGAAACTGAGATGCTCGAGCGCCACTGTTTACGGCACTCAGGCACATCACTCAGTGCCTAAACCATTGCTTAAAGCCATCCGAAGTTCTTCTTCCAGGACCTAAGCGAGTAAGTCTCATGATCAGAGTTTTCATACCAACACTCATCACCTGTCTCGGCAAACGTTGTGCGCCGTGGTAATCTACTTCGTGATATGCATAGCGTGTCTCGACAAGCATAATCCATGGAAATCGACCACTTGCTCCAGCGCACGTTTGCGATTGCCTAAATCGCTGCACCTAATCTCAGCATTGTCTGTCCGGTTTCCTCACCAGACGCATGCAATGTGACTTAGACAGCGAAGGAAAAACATAGTCTAATTATCTTCATTCTTTTTTCGTAATGGTTAATTCTTTGCGCGGTATGACAGCACGGTTCTAACTGCTGCACCATTTACTAGACCCGTTACAGAGAGCCGAATGTTGCGAAGGGGTTAGAGATATATTAAGTCGCTAAATGCCAATTGAGCCTCTTGTAAATGTGCCGAAAATTCATCCATGATAAACCCACAAGGTGAGATATAGCTGCCAAATAACAAAATCTGTTCAAACGCTCTCTTACTTCCTCAGTAAGGGTAAGGTTGGGAGCTGAATAAAATCAGTCTTGTAGCATTTTTCTGCCCTTTGCAGGTGTAAAACACTTACTGAACGTGACTACACTAGCACTCACACTACCCAGCACAGCTTACAACTTATCTGGCTCTTCACTTAGGAGAGTAATGTCATCACCATATTCCAACTGAGACAGTCTACAATCTGGATGCAAATCGATGCCCCTGTATTCGTACGAGGATAAGGCTGTTTCAGGAATTAAATCTATGACAAAGTTAAGTAGAAAAGAAGCGAGAGGGCAACCCTGAAGAACATCGTTTTACATGGTGCACTCGGGCGAACAAGTGTCGTTAGCTCGAACTCGGCTTCGGCCGCGTGTATAAAGGAATCGTAATGTTAAAGTAAACTTGTCGGGTACACATTTTAGAGCGAGACAGTACCGAAGCGGTCAACTGAGCCGAAGACCGCTTTCAGACCGAGGAAGATAGAAGTGATGGATCCACCAACAATCACTACCACAACTAAAAAATGGCCTAAAGTTATGGCCTACTAACTAAAGTTGGTATTGAACCCAATTTTTACATGCAATTCTATCAGCTGACCACTTATTACGTATTCCATCGTAGAATAAATGGTATTTACGATAAGAGATTCTGTATGATTCTCGAGCTGCGGTGTTTCATCCGGATGTTTCATGAAAATGTTTTTTTTGAAGTCTCGAGGTTCGTGACTTCTTAAACAGCTTGCGTGATTTTACCCTAGATACACCTAAAATAATGCTTGTATGACTTTCCTGGTATCACAAAATGGTCAAATTCATCACAAGATAACGCCGTGTAACATCCTTCCCCCCTGTCTAAGCGGAAATGTTCTTGAATAGATTCTTCAATGGGAAGATTAAAACGGCAGATAGACACTTATAGTCACGATAGAGTGATTTCATTCGTTCACATAATAAGAGTACGGAGTCATCCTATGACCCTTACAAAACTAAAACACACCCCATTGAAGGTGCTTCTGATACATTAGTAAAATTCTCAAATCTTGTTTTGGTGCATTGTAGTCAAGTCAAGTCAAAAATCGTTATATTCATCATAATGGATGGATTTTCCGCTTTTTGCACTCCAGGAACATTTATCGTCTCATACAGTCACAAAAGAGTGGAAAACAGCATCCTAAATACAACGGAATATAGAGCAAAAGTTTGAAAATGAATATCAATTGCGTAGGAAATTCAAGAGGTTTTCTCCAACGGATGCCTTTTGAGCCAGAAATCTCGAAAGATAAACTTCAGTAGCATTCAGTCGAGGAAACGCTTATGATCCCGGTAGATCTGACAAAAAAACGTTTGATTCACCAGCGCTCCATTTTTACTTTCTTATTATAGTAGTTGCTCAAAGGCCTGTTTTCAAGCTTGTTGAAAGTGTGATAGTTCGTTTTCCTTAGCGCTTTTGAATGCTTCATATTGATTTATCACGGTATATAGAATACGAAGCTCATAGGCTACTACAAATCACCGATCAGCGAAGCTGTATACATTTCCAGTTCACGGACAGAGGAACATCCACCAATTTAATCCACCGCAAATGATGCGCATCGCTCCACGGACTAAAGGGTTATGGAAGAGCAACATTTTGTCACAAGTTATCCAAATATTTCTTCATAATATCCAGCTAAGATTAGGATTTCCTCCGTTTCAATTTCTTTTATCATCGGGTTTTGGATCACAGTAGATTTGATGAAGTGTGATAGCATTTCGTTTAATCTATCTATCGCTTACAACATCGCTTAAAACAAGCAAGCATATATATAGCATATGGGGTTATTCAGTTATGGTGAATGAACGTGTAAAAGCATACAAAGATCACTAAACATAGAGATAGAAGGGCATCTCCACGCTAAGTGGATTGATTGTATCAAAAACTTCTGTGCGCACATTTACCATGATGTGCGCCACAAGTTGAGTTTAGCTCTATGGGCCGTACACTCCCAGCTGTTCAACTCAGACTCATTGCCTCTACTCTTGGAATTGATCTGGACAAACGTTAAAATGACTGGCAAACCGGTTCTGTCTAATACACTGTGTAGCAGTTCATCTGCAGTTGCGGTGACGCATACATAGGCAGAACAAACCGATTCAAGTTTCCGAAACGAAGTGTGATAAGCAAACCAAGCTCCCCCGCAAAATATTTATTGCACCCCCCAACCCACTTCCATATTTTTTTTTACTTATCTCTGCTTCTACATGCACGACAACTACCACTGTTGACAATCTAGACGGATACTGAATGAAAAGCGGGAAATACGAAATTTCACCAAATTGTGTTCAATTTTAACGGACATTTGTCGAATAACCAAATTCTCATGTCCAAATCGGTTTTAAAAATGAGTGCGATAGACATGCCGAGTTTGTACTTCAGCACTGCGACTACCAACTGTGATGAGTCAGTAGTTGAAAAACTGCCATAAGAAGTGGTAGTGATCACATCAATCCCAATGCCTTTGAAAGAATAAAGACATGCAAGAAGGTTACTCCAAGGCATTGTCAACCACGGTGTGGGGGAGCAGGCGGATAACGAGAAATCCAGAATTGATGCCCTTCGTGAGATCAAGGTAAGCACACCTAAAATAGACAGAACGTGTAATAGATCCTGATCACACTGCAGTACGATATTTGAGGCGAAAGCAGCTAAAGCTCAGTCGTAAGCGGATTGGAAGTCAGAAAAGCTCTCGGTGAAAGGCAAGGACAGATTATTACTTATGGCCTCAGACTCCGTGAGTCTTGCGTCGGAAATGAAAAGGTGCTTGAGTTGAACGTTTTGGTGCAAACGATACGAAGAGTACTCAAAACGGTCTCTTGAATGAAATGCAAGAAACCACTGGCTACTCATCTAGGAGAGGTAGCTAAAAACCCTGATTCCAAATCCAACCAAGAAGAGGCGTAGAAACTACAATCACACCTTCCTTTTGGCAGTGGTCGTTGGCATGCTGGGACATCGAGATGCATTTGGTACCACAGACACAGACAAGTGTGAAATCTGGTATATCAATAAAAACTCAGCAGAAAGATATTATGCAACCTCCCCCCCCCTCGTTATTCAACTCGATCGCGGTACATCACGAGTCGAAACGAGCTCGATCACGTTTATTTCACCATATCAAACTCAGTGTACTCATGACGTGCAAAATTGTCCACGAGTTGCATCAATGCACTTTTAGTAGTGCTAGAAAACTGTTTATGATACAAACCCTTAAGACTACTCAGATTTCTCAACACATAATAAAAACAACCATGTTTTCATTGATTCGGCACGCAAGGCATTACGATCAGTGGTTGTAAAGATGAGACCGCTACTCCCACGCACCGAACCCCGTTGGGTGGTTAGATATGAACACAGGGTTATCAAAGTGAATGAGTTCCGACTGGACCGGAAGGGGGAGGAACAAAACAGAAAGTAATCCGCTCAACTGATAATACTGGTGTTGCCTTTCGGGTTGCTCCCTGACTTTACACCAAATTTCGTGGCACTGATTGTCCCCGAACGGATTAGTGAGAGCGGACTTAATCAACATGTCATAATTGGAAAGCGAAACACCACAAATCGCGTGACTGATTACGTGACTTGAATATACTTTACGTATGACAAATAATTTGGTGAAGAGTTTAATTATTGTACATTGGCGCAATTCAGTCAGCTTGGAACAGAACGTGCAAATGATATGACATGTTTATCCAACTGATTCATTTCCCCCGTTTTCTATTTGGGAGCAAAGTGTTCGAGTGAGTTTCATCCCAAACTGAAGCTCAGTGTACTGGTTGTAAAACGTTCGCTCCTTGTGTCACGAACCGACGAAAACGAAGCCGGTATATCTGATCTATCGGAACCAATTCCCTCGACGAAAATTTAGCCACCGATAATGAATCAAATAAAATACGGACAGGACACACCCACAAACATCACGTGATTGAGTCTGATTGGAAAAAGTGCGTTCAAGTCAGCTGATTCACTTGATATCTGTTGTCTTGGGAATGGAACTATCTAATAAGACTGCAAACTGTGATATCTTGTCACGTAAAAGGAACTTTATACTTCGTTATACTATAGACAGTTTATTCCTGATGCTTTCTATCACAGGGAACTCATTAAAATAAACCTCTATTTTGTTTGAATCCCCGCGTCGTGCAAAATCTTCTTTCACCTGGCCACTTACAGGGAACCCCACACAAAAATAGTGGGAACTAGAGTCTCAATGAAGTTGAACCTTGTGTTAGTTTACTTTGCTTCTGATTTAGTAACATAATAGGTAAACATTGTTTGTTGCAAAGATGCTTTCAAAGACAATCCTGGACAGATGATCATGGTGATGTGATTTTCAAGTTTCTCATATCATATTTATTCAGTTGCATATTTTACTTGGGAGAAGAACCAATTGATTCGCCCACAGCTAAAAAGAACTGTATTCAGTATCGGACTCAGATGGAAAGATCGGCCTTTCTTGTGTGTGTCCATCAGCGAGATCAGTGCTTCCCCAGTTAGAGTAGGAATGGGATCAGTACCAAATCAGCCCTGTCATATTTTACATTTAGAAAGTACCAAACCTATGCCAAGCACAACCACTCAGACTACCCAGAAAACTATTTACATTACCAGACTCTTCGCTAAGGAGTACAATATCATTGGTATACTTTGTCAGGTGATTTACTAAGCCGGAAACGCAATGCTGTGTAGAAATTCTAGCTATGTTTCAATGTGCGTTTATCCGATGTAACTGTTATCATAATTCACAGGTTCCTTTAAACACATCCTCCTGAATCGTTTGTCCATCTGGTGAAGAAAGTCAACCGCTTTGTGTTGACCTTTCGCCACGTGTGATAAACAAGTCACACTTACCGGCCATTGCAACAAGGGCTTAACTGAACGTGACAAAGGGCGCCTGGTGTAGCTCAACTCGACAGGTTTGAGTTTTTGTAAAACTGGCAGAATTAAAGTGGCACAATCCGCAGAGTGAAAAAGAAACTAAGAAAAGCGTTTGCTTCCAACCTTATCGGTTCGAGGTAGAACAAACGGGTTCAGAAAGAAACCGGAGACCTCAGTGGAGTTAAGAAATAATATCTTCAAATCCTGAGTTCAGTTCAGAGAAGAACAAAGGTCACGGTAAGTTACCATTCATAATGAATGAACAGAATCAAGCGTATTGGCAACAAAGTAACCCATGTGTTGTGAAAAAAACCCACCACAGGATAACTTTTCACATAATGTTTCACGGCGTCACCACAGTGGTAGAAATTTGTAACCGACCGTTTTAAGCATTTATACTGGAACATCTAGCGGGTCCCTTTAGTGAGCTACCTTACACGGATGGTAGGCGCAATAGTGTAAAATAATTGTATGTTCTGATTAGAGCCGAAGTAAGAAGCCTAAACAAAATATACGCAGAGATCATTTTGTGTAACATAATCTGTCGTGAATTGTGGTTTTCCTTGAGGAAAGTCTGTGGTTCATGCACTCACTCTTTTCGTAAAGTTGAATAACTGAATCATCAATTTGCTGCTGCGCCTGACTCGAACTCTCACCCACCTCTTTTCCAACCCATGATACAGCTACCCCTGTGTCTCCGAACGAAGTTCTCTAAGTCTTGAGTGGAGACAAAATCAACAAAACTCGTGATCCTGATCTACGAGCACTACGCACGCCAAAGGCATTCACTGAACAGCTCACAACACCTATTTTTGAGCTGTTCAGCACGTGTTTGTCATTCGAAACGATTATTGGAGGTCAGTCCGGATTAGACCAATCTCAAAGAAAGGCAAATTAAAGTGCCCTCCTATGGCCTACTCATCTCTGTTTCTGAATGCCCTTGAAAATAATTTTCTTTCACCTTCGTGTTACCCTTGTGTAACTCCCACTAGTTTGCTTGCAAATCCCGCCTCTTCACACTGGACACCGTTGCTCATATTGTGCATCCAGTTTCATACTTCTCAGGAAAAGGTGCGGATGCCGCTCGTTTGACCTTTCTTGATTATGCAAATGCCTTCGGTTCTCTGACTCGCAAAATTGTGAATGTGATGAATATGGTGGAGGAGGAGGGAAGGACATGACGTGACATCACCATACCCTTTCCTCTCCACCACATTTATCATATTGTTTGAGCCAGTTCACTTATGAGTGTTTCAATCGACCACTCCTCCCACGGGACCCAATTTACTTCAAACATGTGAAACATCCTTTTCCCTTTATCCATCTCATCAACGCAGAATTGATATTGGCCATATTTTCGCGTGACTTTTTTTCTGTTATTGCACATTTATACGATTAACTCAAACAAAGAAACATAAAAGTGCAAAGGATGCATTTGGACAAACTGGTGGACAAGCGAGTTGCGTGATTTGGGTTTTGTTACGGGTTAAGTTCAGCTTGGATGGCCAAATCCGATAATGCGTTATGGAAGTGAACCGGTTCAAAAAAGGTGGTTAATGTGGTAGATAGAAAGAAAGGTCATGTCCCCCACTATGGTCGAGTCGCACCAAGTGAAATAATCATTGCCACGAAAAAACCAGCTGCATCACAAATGTTTTCTGAACTTATAACGGCAGTTTCAAGAGATGAATAATAATTGTCGCTTCTAAAAATCGCGAATTGCGTGAACCTCGAGGTCTCGTAATAACTCGAAACGCTTTTGGTGCGTCTAGCTGGTGATCAGAATTTAACAACTATTGTTGTTTTACAGCCGAATTAGAGCACGCAAAATTGATGAGCAATATCAATGGCACGCAATCTTTCTCCCTAAATATCTATTGCAGCGTTTTTGGGCTGCTGTTCTGTCGCTCCCATTTTCTATGTACCGACAGAATTTCACCATTCCCATTGCTTTACTGTCTGTAAGTATGCTCATAATATAATGATTGTTTTCCCATCCCATAGTTCAGACAGTTTCCGCCCCCTCCAAGAGTGTCCTGATGAACTCTATCATTGATCTATGCCCTGATATTTTGTACTTGACATCAATAAGCGTATCGATGTTCCCTTTAGTCTCAATTCTGGATTTCCCCTTTATATGGCATTGTTAAGTAATCCCCATTTTTATAGTGGATAGCCAAAACATCCTCAACTTTGATCCTGTCATTCTCACCGGTAGCCTAACCTGGTCTGCTCATATGAAAGCCTTTTTACTAAATTTTGTACGCTGTCCGTTTATGCATACACGCTCAGAAAAACCGGGTGTTTGTGATTGCCTGCTTCCTTCCAGAGTGGTTATACTGCTCCCCATATTTATCCATGATTCAAGGTCAACATTTCCTAAACGTTTTCCCGACATAGCGGAATTGATAGACCTGTTCTGGTTGAGTATTTTGTTTCCAAGCCTTTCAACGCTGGCGATAAGTTCATTAACAGAATAACACATGAAAGCTGTCTCAAATCGCCAAACTCGTCCTCTACACCCACTCGAAACGTACTTCCTCATACAGAAACAATATCATTTGGTAACTGACCGGGATTTCGGTTAATCGTACGGCATTTGTCAACAGCCTTAAAGAAAGACTTGCGTTAGAACTTCTAATACAGTATTGAATTTGGCTCTGGTTTTATATTCGCTTTATGGAAGTTCGTAAATTGCTAAAGATTCACCTGTTGGATTTGTGTGTGTGTTTGTGTGTATGGAAAATACAAAGTAGCAACGGACCGTGTTCACCGAACATCAACAATAACCAACATTTGGAAGTCTACGTTTCAAGCACTTGCAGAATTTTGATCAGAAAATTTGAATTATTTTTAAAGGCATAATAAATATCACAAGTTGTGTGTAAGATAATGAGATTTGTACGAATGTGTTGACAAGCAGCCCAAGTCCGTCAATTCAATCTTTGCAATTCAAACCGACCTGCACAAATGCGAATGATGACTTTGAAAAATTAATATTGTTTTGAAGTGACCGTAGAAGTGACCCATCTGGAAACTCAAAACGGTAATTTAAGAAGACAGAAGTTGAGTACCTTTATCAGTATTGTTGATAGCTTTTTGCTAATTTACAGAATAAAGTGATGAACATGTGACCTAAATACCTGAAAAGATTTGGAATTGGATACTGAGGATTCTATGGAATCCTCAGTTTAATTTGCCCGGGAAATGTTCTACATGGGTTCTAATTGTTTTCATATGCTATGCATACGCTTCAATCTCACTAAAAATCAATTTGCGATGTTCCCTTGTTGCACGACAGAATTAGCCAAGAAAACTTCCGATTCAACTTCGAGGTGACGGATAGAAACTGCGTAGTTGGGACTAATGAGATCAAACAAGGAGATATCAGGATACCCCATGGATACCAAGCTGAATTCTGAATTCATTATGTAAATAGAACCAATGAGCTTACATTATTTATTGTATCTCTCCAACTTGATTTCCCCCAATGATTAAACTGCTATATCTAGTTGGGGTTCTCTTCAAGCGTCTAAGTATTACGAAGTTTAATAAACATTTGCGAAATTTCGAAGGTAGCATTGTTTATGATGGTTTTCAAGGCTAAGAAAGTTCTTTACTGAAGAATCCCCCAAGCAAATAATGGTTCCTTGAGTGCTTGTGGTACAGAACAGAAGTTTCCTTCTAAACGTCTGAAACCAATTTGCTCGGGATTATGAACTTCGAATTTCGGCAGTGCTATCCGTTTTTATATCATCGGATTAATCATTGCATAACCATAACTGTGTCTGACTTTTCTTTGCATTATTCACATGAACTTTTACCTCGGTTGCCAAGGCGACTGTTGTGCTACTACAGTAATGACAAATTTGATCAAATACACCCGGGATTTTATGCGTTCCATTAAATGGACCAAATGTGCAGCGACAAATTCTTTTGGAAGGACTATAAGGAATAAAAGCAAACGGACGTTCAGAAAGCTTTCGAAAAATCCGTTGAAACATCGAGCCGGTTGGAAAGTTGCTCCTCGGAAACAAATCATCTCCCGTTTGTGTGCTACCATCATTCTCAGTTCTAATGTCCGATCTCTTATCGGAAACATGGCCGATCTCATCAGCTTAATCAAGCAACGAGAATAAGCCTAACTAGGTGTGATCATGCTACAAGAAAGTTGGCTCCACAAAGAAATTGAGGATGAAATAATACACCTGGATGGATTCACTAGCTATCGTGTTGATCGTACTGTTCCTTATTCCCGACTAGGAGGTGGCGTCATCACGTTTGTAAAAAATCAGTGGTGTCATCTGACCAAAAATGTGTTTTATTATTCCACACGTTATATAAACGCATCAGCAATTCAATGTAAGCCCAGACATTTAAGCTTCTGTCGGTCACTTATTCTTGTAAATGTATATATAGCCCTCTTGCTCATCTCATGTTCTTAACGATTTTTATGATTCTCTTTCAACTACACTGATTTAATATGTAGATACTTACGTCTGCATCATTTGTGGTGACTTCAATAATTTCGATACCCGTTTCTTAACCACCTTAGGTCTTCAAAACGTTGTTACCTTTCCCACCAGGCTTGACGCACACCTGGATTNAACGCCGGCCCCCACTGGGAATGTCTGATCATTCTATGTTGAAGTTTTCCCCTATCATCTTTGGCAGAACGAACCATCGTCTCTTTACTCGAAGTCGTGATCACAAGCTTCAA